>CM046429.1:34377863-34512863 GCA_025506505.1 Flaveria sonorensis | reverse complement strand
TTTTTATGTTAATATCTAAGATATTTTACATGGAAATTTCTAGGCTAATCAATCCGATTTTTTTATGGTTATGTCTAGATATTTCTTGAGATATTTTTGTGTATGCCTTGAATCTTTGAAGTCTTGATAGTTTGCTGGAAAATTCTAGAATCCCGACCATTTTGGCTTGAAATATAAGCGGTGCGTGACATTCTCCCCCACCTAAGCTCGCGATGTCCTCGTCGTGCTTTCCTCATAGTATTTTTTGATCTTGTCTTTGAACTACCATAGTGTATCCTGTGGTTCCCAGCTGGCCTCATTATCTGGAATGTTCTTCTACTTGATCAAATACTCCTTGTAGCTTGGCATGCCCCTCCTACGGATAGTACGATCCGATAGAATTTCAGCAACCTCTTGATCAAAAGATGTAACCACAGCGGTTGGTGCTCGTTTGGATACCCCTCTCTCTAAGTCTTTTGTGCATTCATGGTATGGCTTAAGAATATTTACATGAAAGACGGAGTGTATTTTTAGCTTGGGAGGTAGTTGGAGATGGTAAAAAACTCTGAACACTCGTGCGATTACCGGGAAGGGACCTTCGTACTTCCTCACCAGTCCCTTGTGCACACTTCATAATGACTTGAATTGTTGGGGCAATAGCTTTACCCTGACTCGGTCCCCAACTTGGAACTCGACGTGCCTTCTCTTATTGTCGGCCCATTTCTTCATCTCTTTAGCCGCCTTATTAAGTAAACCTCGTGCCAAATCCTCCTGCTCATGCCACTCCTTAATTTCCTAGAAAGCAGTAGGGCTACTCCTATTGTAAGAGGCGGTTAGAGCATTTAGAGTTAGTGGTTGACGTCCTTTAACTATCTCAAAAGGGCTCTTGCTAGTTGCCTCACTTCGCTGCATATTGAAAGAGAATTGTTCCACGTCGAGAAGTTTTGCCCAGTCATGTTGGTTGGCACTCACATAATGTTGAAGGTACAGCTCTAGCAATGCGTTGACCCGCTTGGTTTGTCCATCGGTTTGTGGATGGAAGCTTGTCGAGAAATTAAGACTTGTCCCTGCAATCTTGAACAACTCAGACCAGAATTTCCTAGTGAAGTGCGGGTTGCGATCACTTGCAATGACTTGGGGAATGCCCCAATAGTTCACCACGTACTTGAAGAATAACCTTGCTGTCTCAGCTGTCGTTACATTGGCTGGTGCGGGAATGAACGTTCCATAATTGGAAAATCGATCCACCACCACGATTATGCTCCCATTTCCTTCTGACTTTGGTAGGAAAGTGATGAAATCCATAGAGACACTTTCCCATGAGCCATTGGGTGTTGGTAATGGTTCTAGTAGTTCGTCTGGCTGGCGTTGTTCAATCTTGTCTTGCTGACAGACTAAGCATGTTCTTACGTATGTTTCAACATCATCCTTCATTTGGGGAAAGTAAAAAGTACCTTCGATAAGTGCCAACATCCACTTTATTCCGGGATGACCGGCCCATCTTGAGTCATGACACTCCTTCATAAAGGTGCGACTTAGATCACCCCATCTAGGCACAAAGAGCCAGTCTCCGGTGGTAAATAACAAGTCTCCCTTTAACTAAAACCGTCTAGTCTTCCCGTCATGAGCTAAAAAGACTAGGTGTTTGGCAAAGGAATCTTGTTCTAAGCCTTCTTTGATTTTGTCTTGGATGTCACATGAAGGCCTTGTGATGGCAGCAAACTCGGCTTTACGACTTAAGGCATCGGCCACAATGTTAGCTTTCCCCGGTTTGTATTCCAAGACATAATCAAATTCTACGAGGAAATCTTGCCACCTAGCTTGCTTTGGGATTAACTTCTTTTGTGTTTGAAAATAGCTAGTGGTAACATTGTCGGTTTTTATAACAAACCTGGTCCTGAGAAGATAATGTTGCCATGTACGTAGGCAATGGATGATGGCCGTTATCTCCTTTTCTTCCACCGTATATTTCTTCTTGGTGTCGTTTAGTTTACGGCTCTCGGGCGCGATCGGATGTCCCTCCTACATAAGTACTCCACCAATTGCAAAGTCCAATGCATCGGTGTGTAGCTCAAACAGCTTGGTGACATTGGGTAGCCACAGAACTGGTTCAGACATGATGGCCTCCTTCAATTCATCAAAGGCCCTTTGACAATGTTCGTTCCATTTCCAAGTCTTATTTTTCCTTAGTAAGTCAGTCAAGGGGGTTGCTTTCGCGGAGTAGCCTATGATGAATCATCAGTATTAATTGACCAACCCAAGGAATGATCGTACCTCTGGAACCTTGGTTGGTGCTTCCTAACCTTGAATGGCATTTTCTTTGGTGGTGTCCATCATGTGTTGTCCTTCCCTGATCCGATGTCCCAAGAACTCAACTTCCTCTTGGGCGAACGAGCACTTCTCCAGCTTGACATATAACTTGTTCTCATGTAGTACCTGGAATACTTATCGCAAGTGTGCCACATGATCTTCCAACTTATGGCTATACACCACAATATCGTCCAGGTATACTACTACGAACTTGTCTAGAAATGGGTGGAAGAGTTTATTCATGAGCGTGCAAAAGGTGGCTGGTGCATTGGTTAGACTGAACGGCATTACTAGGAACTCATATGATCCATACCTTGTGATGCATGTAGTGTTAGCTTCGTCCCCTTTAGCAATCCTTACTTGATAGTACCCTGATCGAGGGTCTATCTTTGAAAAGTACTTTGCGTTGCCAAATTGGTCGAATAGATCGGTGATCAGCGAAACTTGGTACTTATTCTTTACTGTGATCATGTTTAAGGCCCGATAATGGATACACATACGAAACGAGCCATCCTTCTTCTTTTGAAAAAATACTGAGGCACCATAGAGGGCTTTAGAGGGACGAATGTATCCTGCATCCAACAATTCTTTGAGCTGCTTACGTAACTTCTCCAACTCTGGCAGTGGCATACGATATGGGGCCTTGGTTGGCAGTTTTGACCCTAGTTCTAGCTCTATTTGATGGTCAACCTCTCTTCGTGGGGGTAGTTTCTTTGGTAGTTCTGTTGGCATGACATCCTTGTATTCTTCAAGTACGTCCTTGATCACTTTTGGTACGTCTTCCTTGGCGATCACCTTGTTATCCACCTTTGTTACTGCTAAGTAACATGGCTCCTTCTTGTTGTGTCCTTTCTTGAATTGTATGGCTGAAAGTGTCTTAGGTCCACTCCTTGACCCCCACTCCGTACTTACCATACAAGTCCTTCCCTCGTCAAGGATACACAAGGAGTTAACAAATGGCATAGGGAAGGCTCGTACCTTGTCAAAGAACTCCATGCCGAGAACTACTTTGAAGTCATCCATCTCTACTACGGTGAAGTTAATTGGCCCCGACCATGCTCCAATCTTTACTTGAACATCCTTTGCCTCCCCGTGTATTGGTATGGCATGGTGTTAACAGTCTTCATCACTGCCTTTAACAAAGCTAACGCCGAGTCGGTGAGCCTCTCCGATGGTCATGAAGTTATGAGAAGCTCCTGTATTTACAAGGGCCCGTACTTGATTGCCCTTGATGTTGGTATGTACATATTGTAGTCCTTTACTCGATGCTGTTCAAGCCTCTACTCTTGCTTTGATTGCACCTAGCACTTGCATTAACCCCATGCAAACGTCTCCTTCTCCTTCATCATGGCAACCTTCCTCCCTTGCAATCATAGCATGTAGGCTCAATTTTTTGGGACAGTCCCGAGCTTTGTTTGTTCAAAAGCTCATCGTTAACCTTTGCTTCCAAGCCGATAAGGCTACGATGCGTGTCGGCTGAAAGCTCATCCATGTCTTTTAGGACTGTTTGAGAGCATCCTTGGTAGCCTTCCTAACTGCATCATTTATCATCATCTTCACTTCTCCACAAAGTATTTCAATGGCAGCCCTAAGGTCCTCCTTAAGTTCGGGGAACTAAGTATCCAAGCTTTTTTTTTTGTTGTAGCTGGGCATCAACTTGGGTTCTCAGACTTGTCATTGCTGACTCTAATTCGGCAACTCGTTTCTCTAAGGTCTTATCTTTTGATGCCCCACGACTCTTCTTGCTTCCATGGGAAGTTTTGTCCCGACCACGATTCTCTTCTCCTCCAGCAGTGCTTGTGACCCCCATCTTCTCCGATTCAGTCGCCATCCCAGTGAATCCACGTGCTCTGATACCACTTGTCATGGAGTGATTCACAAACTCTCATGCGACACTTAGTCACCGTACTAAATCAGCCTTGATCTCGACTAGATCACCAAGTTAGCAGCGATTCAACGACTTCTAGAGATTGCAAGAATGATCACAAGAAAGCTTGAAAGAAAGAACACTTGTATTGCTTAAGAACTTGTATACAAGGAAGCTTGATTACGACACTTGTGAGGTGGTTTGGAAACCACCTATTTATACTTGCTCTAAAGATCTAGATTATGCCTAATCTAGAACTATCTTTGTGCTAAATATCTTAAATATTTATATATTAATATCTAAGATATTTTACAAGGAAAATTCTAGGCTAATCAATCAGATTTTTCTATGGTTAAGTCTAGATATTTCTTGATATATTTGCTGTAAGCCTTGAATTTTTAAAGTCTTGATAGCTTGCTGGAAAATTCTGGAATCCCGACCATTGTGGCTTGAAATATAAGCGGTGCGTGACAATATGCTACAAAAATTGGCTATCTTTCTTTGTTCAAAAGTCCTAGAGCTCAATTTATCTCTCTTCACACCCCGCCCGGAGTAACCTGTGAACCTGTTGAAACAAATGTTTACGGAATGAGCCGAATGCCCAGTATGGATAAGACACAAGTAACAATAATAATAATTGCAATAACACCAAGATATAAAGTAACATAAAATGATACAACATGAAGTAAAGCAAGTCAATAAAATAAAACCGTATCATATGGATGTACCCATTAAGCCGACTAACTTATATCAGAACATACATGCACATAGAGCTGCAGACCCTATGTACCGAATGTGAAATGGAGTGTGGGCATACACAACAACCATCCACCATAATCATATGCATATATCCTAGGACCAGTCCATATGCCTCCTCAACATAATATGGCCAATGTACCTTGCAAGTATCAAAGGAGACGCCGTGATCTCTGCTCACCGTCAAGGTTGGTGCCATGTCATCGATGCCGCATTGACACGCTAATAGTCACCCCAACAAGTAGGGACATGCTCGGGTAACATAATATAATAAACAGAAATAGTGCTGCAATGATATATCTCAAATATGTTCTCTCTAAGAGTCAAACGAATACATATTCAAGTTATAACATAGGAACATGCGATAATGACTTCAATTCAATAAATTCCAATCGCATGTAACGTAATATTTAATTCAATGTAACATGATAAAAATTATAATGAATCATGATATCAATAGCGTACGATCAAATGAAACCGATTTAGAGCCAAAGATGATCAGGATTTTCAACGAAATGTGAAAATAAAAAGGGGTTTCAAGAATCAAGAGCTCTACATAACCACAAAAGGTGGGGTAAGAATCCGTACCTTAACTAATGTTTTACAATGACATCAGATACATTTCTTTACGGGGGTCGTGATAACCTGCCATTTATTTTAAATTTCATGAGATTAATTATAATTATAATTATTATAATAATAATAATTATTATTATTATTATTATTATTAAGTACATATACGTACTATTTTTAAATATAACCTTTCATAAACTACCCATTATTTAACATAATTCTATAACCCGTTATATCCATATTTGAGTTATTTAAATAAATTATCTCTAGTTTCCTAAATTTTGTAGACATTATAGTGTACACCAAACCTTATTTACACATAATACAATAAATTTCGTATTTTAAAGTTCATAAAAAAAATTACATACATGATAATGGTTTGAGTCTTTTCTTTTCTTTCTTTCATTGTTTAAAAATTAAAATGGTATCAATTGTATATGTATGTATGCCTATATATATATAAAGTTATAATATGTATAAAAAATTATAATCTAATAAATAATAATAAATTGAAAAAGGTTGCTATGGAGGGGTTTTGAACTCAATAACCTAAACAAAATATGTGATGCTTATCCGGGGGCTAAATCGGATAGTTGTTAGAACGAATAATTAATTTCTTTTTTATTTTTTTCTTCTCTTGAACTTCTAACTCTGCTCCTTTATTTTGTTCAAAACACACAACAATGTAAAGCATACAAGTTCCGTATCAATCAAAACACATATTACTATTACTATATATGCGTATAAATAAGCTTGGTTTTAGACTTTCGTTTACCTCGTTACTAGTAGTAAAAGGTCTAGAAATTGTGTATCGTCGGAGAAGATGCTACGTTCACTGGAAAAGGTTTGTCGTGATGACTACAGGTCTTGTGATGTTTCTGGTGGTCGGAGGAGGTAGTCTCGGTTGGAGACAAACTGATGTCGCTTTCGATTTGTGTATGATGTTCGAAAGAGAGGTCGGTCGGAGGTAGCAAGAAGGTGACCGGAGTTGCCGACTGAGGGAAAATAGAGGGAGAAGAGAGTTGTGAGGCTAGCAAGAAGGTGACCTCTCAACTCGTGTATGAGAGGTCACTTTGATTCTGATTGGCACAAACGGAGAGGGTGGTGTGGTTAGTGAGGCGGTTCCTATTTTTTTCCCGATTTGGTGGAGCTAAGGAGCAACATTCATTCAGTTAAAGAAAAGAGAAGGATGCATATAGTCAAAAGTGGTGGTCAAAGATTATGATATATCAACAGTCCACTGTGTATACATGTATATTACAATATTACGATTACGATTACGTTTAACTTCCTTTTCTTTATTGACAAACTTTAAATATTTTATACTCATTTTTATTATTACAACATTACATATAGTACTATTATATATCTACGTAATAAATATTTATATTTCTATGTTGTGCCCATACATATGTGAACGATGTATGTGTATATATTTATTCATAACTAAAATTTTGTTTTCTTTTGTCACGTAGTTTGTAAGGATCAACATGTGACAAAGATCGATCTCGTAATGAATATGCGGATTGTAGACATTACGTTAAGATTGAAAGATCAAAGGAAAAACTCAAACACAAGATGTAACTAACTTCAATAGTATTGCTCTCTGATTAGGTAACAGTTATAGTAAGTGGAAAATCAGGAAAATGAGCAAAAGCTTAACAATTAAATTACAAAACTAGAAGTTCTCGCGCGAGTCACTAGTTGTCGCGCGACTAGATGTTGTCGCGTGAGAATCAAGTTTTCGCACGGTAAATTGGACTTGTGGCATGACTTGATCTTCTTCATCTTGATTTGATTTCCCGAGCCTCTAGGTTCAACCCTTACAATCTCCCCCTAGGCTCGGTAAATCAATGCTCTTAGAAGTCCACATCATCAACTTGATAACTGCCTCCGTAAGCATACATCTTATTATCCAAGGCCTTCGTGATCATCCAACCATATTGTGCTGCTATGAAATGAACAGATTCATCAGCTGCAATTGGGCAAGTCTGCAGCTTCATCAAATCGTCTTTTCCAAATTTGAGCAGATCCACAGGGTCAATGACACGGTATTCTTTATCTTCACATTTAATCAACGCGTGACCCGTCTCCTTTTCACAACTCCACCCCTTAAGCTTAGACAAGTTGTTAACTAGCACGGGGGCATGAATAGGGATCTTTCTTACATATCTCTGGTGCTTGTAAACGCTTATCTTCATCGGTTTGTTTGTCACTAGATCTAGTCGGGTCTCATCTTCAATTACTTTGGATTTGGCTATCTTAAACTCCTTGAAGTTGGTTTTGCTTTGTTTCTAAATCATACTTCTTATCCAATTTCCTTTACTGTAGTTACTCGGGTTAATAAATGGAACACGACCCATAGTATATAAGTTTGAAACTCTGAGAGTATGAAAGTCGTGTTCATCCTGAAAGTATTCGATAGCTCCCCCCTTTTGCTTTATCACATATAATCTCTTTTCGCCATCGTATGCCCAACGGATGATAGGTTTTGAGTTCCCGTACCTTGTGAAAGGTTTGGAATGTCTCAGTGTATGTATGTAAGCTGGTGGAGGAGGAGTAGCAACTGTTAAGTTACCTGACGCATAGCACTTTGACCTGTAACATTGGCTGTCTTGTCAGTCGTTTGCTGATTGCTCGACTCTCCTACGATTTCTCCTTCTTCTAGCAAAGTATCTGAAAAAAATTCTTTAGGACTGTTTCCAAATATGTCAGTGTAGTCTATTCCTTCATCCAAATCATCAAACACACTAAAATCTTCTTCAGATTCCTCAGCAATCAGTCATTGCTGGAAAGTGTAAAATTCCTTCTCATAAGCAGCTTCAGTAGCAGGGTCTAATGGTGTGTACTCAACTGTATCATTGGGACTTGCTCCGGAGACATTTTCGGTTCCTAATGATCTAGTAGTACCAGTAGCTGCACCCATATCTCCTCCTTGATCATCATTATCATCCTTCTTATCATCATCACCCTTATCATCATCTCCTTCATCACCATCATCGCCATCATCACCATCATCATCCTCTTTATCATCACCACCATCATCATCACCTTCATCATCACTAGAATCATAATCAATCAAGTCTAAACCATCATCATCGTCTACTGGGTTAGGAATAGGCATAACATGCTTAGGCTCCATAAACGCCTCAACAGTATAAACTACAGGTTGATCCTCAGCAGTCATAGGAATATTAGTGATAGGTGACTCTTGATCAACATCAACAGTCTCTGTTTCCCCTTCTTAAACAACAATATCAATAGGATGCTTTGTAGCAAGAATAAGATCATCAGCAGGTTCAGGACCAGCAGATTGTTGTCCACTAGTTTCTCCAACCTCTGTGGTCTAGTGTTGTGTAGACTAAAATGACACATGAGAGTTGAGATCCCTTAAGTTCTACTCTAGTATCTGAACATAGCTAAAAATAAACATTTGCAGATATTCAAGACCCTTGATCCTCTCATTTTTTTCAATCAATTGCGTTTGCAACTCATTAATCATTTGTGTCTTTTCCAACGTTTCTCTCTCTAAATTACGTACACGTTCATCAAGTGTGATACGTGTAGGTGAACTAGTCGAAGTACTAGCACCCTGTCTATGCTCAGGAGGAGTGTTGATGAAGTCTTCCATACAAACTATCTCATCATTTCCTGAATTTCTTGGAGGGGTCCTCAACACATCAGCAGTAGAAGTGGGCAAATCAATTGATGTTACAGTAGTTGTTTCTGTAACAATCACTGGTGTCTCAGTTGGTGTAGCCTCACTTACTGTGACAGGAGTCTCAGAAATAGTAACATCTTCTTTAATGGCTCTATGGTCACGAGGGTCTGACATTTTCTCAACACGCCTTGTCCTCTACCCCTACCACAAGGACTATCTCCTGCCCCTTCTTGCCATCCTCTTTCTCTTACCTCTACTAACAACAGTCTCTTCTGGAACAAAATCTACATCACGTTCCTTAGCAGTGCGTTTTGCAGGAGTTTCACGCACTCTGGGACGTTCTTGCAACACATAAGGCACATTCCTAATTTGGTCACTATCAGTCTCATTATCACTCCCAATGAACCAAGAATCAATCTCTACATCAATATCAGATCTTCTAGCACCCTGAGAACTTTTAGGTGCTTCTTGAGTAGGATGTGTAGATGTACTAGCTGTATTATCTCTATGAACATGGTGAGTCTCTGTCTCATATGGCAGAGCCTCAGCTTGAAAACCTTTAACAAACCTCCCTAGCTTAGCAAAATGGGATCCATCCCAAGTATTCCCAATCGTTCCCATCAAGTAAGTGAATATGTCCTTCTTCATTACCATGACAGCACAGGTAGATGAATCAGACACAACTAACTCAGGATGAGCAGCATTCACGATCATCTGTAAGAATCTGGGATACATGATGAATTTCTTCCCAACAGTGGCTATGACATTCTTCTGCATTTCTGCAAATATAACTTTGGATATGTTGTATGGAAGATCATCAATAAGAGATATCAGCAGGGATCCGAAAACAGCACTAAGAATATCCATGCCAACCTTCAAATTACTTAGGCAATGGATCACAACGTGAAACAGATACTTCCAAATAATGGCAAATACTTCTTCTCTTGGGAAGGATATCTGTGACTATAACCAATCTTTATCAAACAATCTTTGGCCACTTCATCTTCTATCTTAACAGGTGCATTTGGCTGATCTTCTAATAAGAACACACTGTTAATCACATCTGCAGTGATAACCACTTTCTTGCCTTTCACTGTGGCTGATATGCATGGTTCTCCAGTTTCATCAATCTCATTAGCTGAAGACTGTCAGAACTGATCAATAACATCAGTGTAAATAGAAGGATTAGCTAAGATGGCATAGTGAATCCGTGATGACTTCAGACCGTCAATCAGTGATCTAAATAAAGCTTTGTTATCAGGTACGTCTCCAAGATACGCTACGGCATTATGGTTTTTATGGAAAACCATTGGTCGTGTCATCTGAAACATAGAACAAAATTGATAAGTACAAAATATTTCAAACATAGAACAAAAATTCATACTTAGAAATTTTTTCAAAAAAATGAACTTCTCACGCGAAAATATTAACTACTCGGGCGAAGACTTTGAGTTTCAGTTTTAACTTTTCCCATGACAAGCTATGTTTTCGCATGAACCTGACTTTGATTGAAAGACAACTTTTCTCGCGACAAGTTAATTTCATGCGAATAGTTCTGTGCGAATTTGGAAGTTCTCGCGTCTGTTCAAACTCAACTGACTTTTCGCATGCGAGAAGTCTGTGCAATTTTCAAATTTTCAATTGAACAATTTCAGAGTGTTTTAACCACTAATACATGTTCATTAGATGTCGCCTAAGTCATTTTTTAAGGTTAATCATGTTTAATTTGTCCAATTTAACATGTATAAGTCCATTTAACTTTCGGTCATGAACCTAACACATTCCAATCTAAACATTAATCATCAATATACCTTAAAAGTTACTCGGGAATCAAAATGCAAACAGAATGAACTCAAGATTCAGATTTAAAAGGGTTTCTACACTTAGAATTTCAGAGTGAAAATTCTAAAAGTTGTCGTGTGAATAGTATGACCTTTCGCTCAACTGTAGTATTTATAGTACTCTGAATTCTTGTGCGAGAAGTCAGAGTTCTCGCATATTGAACTTTTCGCTTCTTTTGAACCTTTTGCATTTGTTGAACTTCTCGCATTTGTTGAACTTTTCGCATGCGAGAAGTTCAATTTTCTTTTTAAGATTTTCAGCTTTTTAGTTTTTAGATTTTCAAAATTAATTATCCTTTAAGCCATTTGATTTGTTATGAAAATGATTATGTTTAACTAAGTATTTTACAATTATTCTAACACCCTTTATTTTTTGTAAAATGTTATAAAATTGAAACAAGTTGAAAAACATATTTAAACAAACAATTTAAACATACTATTCTACTTATTTACTTAACTATTTTTGATAAATTTTCAAGTACAGGATCATATTTCTTTGAAATCGATCATTACCATCATCCAATTTTATTATAAATGAGACTGGTTATGTTGATTGTTAATATATTGTGTCCATTATAAACTTAGGCTTCAAGTTTACTTAGACACATAAGCTGTGATATTTATCATGTTTTGTAAATTAAATGTCTTCAGTGTGTCCTGTTAGGATCAGTGATCTAAGTTTGATCAATTAGAGTTTGATCACAGCGGAATTAGAGCAAGAATTAAGCAAATATAGCAAGAACACAATAAGTATTCAATGGAACAGTACACGGTTATATAGAAATAGGGTTTTCTGCATTGGGATAATAACATTCATGCACACATGCTTCGGTATGGCGGCTGCTAGGTTTTCCTAAGCTGCACACATTACAATTAGGTCAGCATTCCTTATATAAAGGAATGTGACGTCTGCTGATGTCACTTGATAGTGACGTCTAACAGAATTATTACAAACTACTGAAAGTAAGAAAACTACTGAGAATGTTCACAACAACTGAGAACATCTCTAGTATTCTAAGTACACGAAGAAACATAAAACTACTGAAACTACAAGTACAAAAAAGAAAATACAACTACTGAAAGGAAACCATCACAACTACTGAAGAGGTCTTCTTCAGCTATTGTGACAATCATCTGAAACTTGGTCTTCAGTCTTTGTCTTCAGCTCTTTCACTTCAGACTTTGTCTTCAGCTCTTGTCTTCAGACTTTGTCTTCAGCTCTTTCACTTCAGACTTTGTCTTCAGCTCTTTCACTTCAGACTTTGTCTTCAGCTCTTTCACTTCAGACTTTGTCTTCAGACCTTGTTATCAGCTGATGTCTTCAGCTGTTGCAGACTACTTCAGTTGTTGTAATGTCCGTGGGACTTAAAGGTTTTTCTGATCAGGCTCATTGGTTCTTTTGGTCCAACAAACTCCCCCTGAACCAATGCAGCCAAAACCTTTAAGCTTATTGAGGTCCCACTTATTCTTGGCAGAAATACTCTCTTGATCAGCTTTAGAGATATAGGATAAGCACAGGCCAGGGAACAGGTTTCAGTATATGTGAATGTCAAAGGATGGAAGGGAACTCTGTCTTGGGGAACTGGACACAGAGCCGTTATCCCAACCATGAAACCTACTTCCCATTGATGAGTCTATAAGACTCTCTGACGTAGGCCTCAAGGAGAACAACTTGTTCCTCCTTAGTGAGTTCTTCTGCTTCTCCTTCGAAGAAGAACTCTGGGCCATAGTACTCTGATAAGTACTTTATCGTCTTTCCATTTTTCAACTCAATAGTTGTTATCTCTCTGTAAGCAAATTCATCTGGGTGAGTCCCTTCTAATAACAACTGGAGTTCATTTTTCTTGATCTCTTCAAGCCTCTTGTATAACAACCCCTTCTTGACCATTTTGTTATCTATTAGAGTTTGAGGGGTCATCTTTGACTTGTAGGCTCTCTTGAAGTCTTCATGTATTTCCCAGGGTGAGACTACAATGGCCAACATAATAGCAGCATCTATGGTCTTTCTCACTTGGCCATTGTATCTACTTGGTATGGATTTCTTATGAATTCTAGAACTAACCCTGGGGTCTGGCCAAATCCTTACTCTCTCCTTTTGATATTGAAAGGTATACCTGAGACCATACAGCCTTTGAGCGTGTTTCTTCATGGCTTGTATAGATGATGACTGAGGAAACTCTTTGTCAATCATCTTCAAAAGTTGCTCATCGTGCTGTTTCTGCTGTTCTTCTTCTTCAATCTTAACTTTCACCATTTGCCTCTGAAAGTCTGGTGTAATCATTTGTTGACTTCTGGGCTCAGGTAATTTTAGAACAGCAGAGATTGGCAGGCTATCTTCTTCATCATCTTCTTCTTCTTCTTCTACCATCCTCAACACCCTTCTCCTCCTTCTGGGTGCATCACTGGATGTGGTTTGAGGTGGTTTTTGGGGTAAGGGAGTTGGTTTTGAGGGTTGAGTTGATTTGGAGAGTTGTGGGGTTGGTTGTTTTTGAGAGGGAGTTTGGGAAGGCTGATCTAGCATTTTTATGGTGAGTTTGGCTTTGGAAAGCTTGGCCATATCAGTTCTCTTCCCAGCACCTGCTTCATCTAGTGCTTCGATAATTAACCCCTTATTGAATGCTTCAGAAGTACAGATTCTGGTGGTTATTGCCAGAATACTGTCTCTGGTCCATGATTTAATCTCAATTAATGATCTTCCCAAGTATTTTGCAGTAAACCTGATCATTATTTCCAACCTCTCCCTTTCCATCACACTATAACTGGCCCATTTTTCTTGTATCTCTTCAATCTCCAGCCTTCTGATCTCAGTGTCTAAAGTGGCTGTATCAAAGCCCTGTCTGAAGAGTTGGTCTATTATTCTGTCCATTGATCTGCTGTGAGCTTCATCAGCTTCTTTGACCAGATCTTCCAATGATTTCTCTTCATCAGGCTTTTGAGTTTCAGCACTTTTCTTTCTTTTGTATGTGATCAGCTGTTTTTCCTTTTCTTTCTCTTGTTGTTTCTCATTTTCCACTCTCTTTCTTTTTCTTTCTTTCACTGCCTTAGACTCCCCCTTTTTGGGTGCATTGGGTTCAGGGGTTTGAATGGCAGAAAGCTTCCTTTGCACAGCATCATCAACAAGTGTTTGTAGATTTGAGGAAATCCTCTCATCAATGGCTTTATGCACAATCTCATTGATGATGGGAGTGATGAGAGGTAAGGAATTTTGAAATGTAGCAACCATCTGCTCAGAGGGGTTCTGTCCCTGAGAGGTGGTGCCAAAAACAGTGGCTGGTGGCTCAGTTGAGTGTAGTGGCTGAGTGTTTGGTAAACCTTCAGATGAAGGTGCCATCTGTGGGTTTATTGGGGCAGATGGACTTTGATCCTGAGACATTTTGGCAAGCAGTTCTTTGAGTCTGCTCACCTCAGCCTCAAGGATTGTGTTATGGGCTAAAACATCAAAGAAAAAGCCCAGGTCATCATCAGTCTTTGCTGAATCATCTGACCTCCTGATTGAATCAGGATGTACATGCCCTGAGTGTAGATCAGTTGTAGCATGTGCCCCTTGTTCTTGGTTCTGGGGACTTCCTGCCTCAGGACTGAGTCCTTCATCGGCAGTTGCCTCTGGTGAGGTCTTAGAGATGTTACCAACTTCATCCTGTTCATTTGCTGAATCAGTAGAAGTGGCAGCCTCACCAGATGTTCTAACCTCCTCCTCTACACGGGGAGATTGAACATTATAACCCCTGTGCTGTGGGTTATCAGCAGCATTTTGGTCCTCTTCCTCAGCTGTTGAGGTTCTCCCCATTGTAATTGGTGTCTGGGGAGGAGGAGAGGAATGCAGCTGACTCAACACTTGTGCAACAATAAATGTTGGGCTTTGAGGGGCGGTTGCATTTGGAGATAGGTTGAAGCAGATTGCACCCGGGGTGACTGGTGCTCTTCAATGGTAACCTTCTCAATTGAGATAGGTTCCAGCATTGTGGTATCCCCAATTATGGTTGCATCAGGATCCTGTTGAGAGGATGCCTGAGCGGCTAGGGCTGGTGGAGTCTTTGACACTACTGGGGGGTTAGAACCAGTAAGTGTTACCTGTATTGGTGTTACAGGGGCATCCTCAGGGGACTCATCTCCCTGAGTAGCCTTTTTGGGCTTTTTGGTTTTGGGTTTGGTGGGGACTTTGGATCTGGAAGTGGAGGCTGTGGGTTCCCGCTGCTTGGGTTTGAGCAGCCGGGCAGCCCCTTTCATTGTAGGGTCAGAGTTGTGCCTGGAGTATACTTCAGGCAATACAGCCGGAGCAGGGACTCCAAGGCCAACAAGGCCGTCTGATTTTAGCTGTGTTAAAATTATGGCCATGAGAAACCTGGGATATAATATCCATCTGTTTGCCACAGGTTTCAAGGCCAGATCCTTTAGTTCCATAAACACTATCTCAGAAAAATTTAAAGTTTGTCGTTCAAAGATAGAGTATAATACCTGTTGCCATCGGGAAGACATCTGATCCCATGAGGAGGTTTTTGGTGCAAGGCAGACATTCACCATGTGGAATATAAGCGTTCAGCATCATGGAAGTGCTTCTTCAGAATGGTGGTAGCACTTAAGTCTCCTTCATACCCGTTGTTGATGAAACATATCGGTTGTGCCTTTCGGGTATTCTGTGACACAGGTGGCATCATGTAGATCTAGGGTTTGTCGAATGATGTCCGGAGTGATGACCACCTGTTTCTGGTTGACCAACGACTGGAGAGTGATTTGGCTATCATTCTCACTAGTTTGCACAGAGACGTTGGTCCAGAACTGGCTTAGGGAATCGGGGTAGATGGTAGGATTCAGAAGAAACGCGGTTCGGTACTGGGAATCTACCATAAGATCGATGGCGTTATCAAATTTGTTCCAGAAGGCCGATTTCGAGAGGTAGGCAACACAGTTGTGTCTGGGTTTGAGTTTCATGGTCGCCATTGTTGAGAGAGTGAAGGACGGAAAACGGCTAATGAAACGTCTGAAAGTAGGTTTAGGTATTTATAGGGTAAAAAAAACTGATATAAAACGACTGAAAGTGTTGGTGCTGTCATCAGTTTTTTGAAAACAACTGAAGACCTGGTTTTAACTTTCAGAAGTAACAACTGAAGACTTGGTATTAGTCATCAGTAGTTGTGAAACTACTGAAGACATGGTTTTGGCTTCAGTTGTTTGAAGTGAAGCAGCAGTTGTAGAAACAACTGAAGAGAAAAATTTCTCATCAGCTGTTGTCGTCAATTCTTAGCTCATCAGCTGTTTCATTCTGACCTCAACACTTCATCAGACTTTGTCTGAGTTTCAGATGTTTCATAGGTCATCAGTACTTATCTGTTATTCTGACATCAGCAGTTGTAACTACAGCAGTAGTTGTAACCACATCAGTTCTTTTCAACAGATGAGTACTTCAGTACTTTTAAGTAATTTAGTCTTCAGTAGTTATGAAAACTACTGAGGATAAAAGAACTTCAGTACTTATTTGTGACAGTAGTATACGAATGCTCATCAGTACTTGTTGACTGAGATCATCAGTAGTTGTCACTTATTCTAGCTGCAGCATACCAAGCCTTAACACTAGGTTTTGGAAAGTTGAACTGTCCAAAGGCTTAGTAAATATGTCTGCAAGCTCATCAGCACTAGGAACAAACTTTGGATCAATCAGACCTTTTTCAAAACAATCCCTAATAAAATGGTGTCTGATCTCAATATGTTTGGTCCTAGAGTGCTGGACTGGATTCTTGACAATACAAAGAGCTGAAGCACTATCCATTAGTAATGGAGTCTTAGTCTCTGTAATGCCATAATCCAGTAATTGATTCTGAAGCCAGAGTACCTGAGATGTACAACTTGCAGCAGCAATGTACTCGGCTTCAGCAGTGGATGTAGCAACAGATGTTTGTTTCTTACTCTGCCAAGAAACCAAACAGTTGCCTAGGAATTGACATCCACCAGAAGTTGATTTTCTAGTTAATTTACACCCTGCATAGTCACTATCAAAAAAGCAACTAATTTGCAAGAGTGCCCAGTGGAATACCAAAGACCTAGAGATTGAGTACCTTGCAGATATCTAAAGATCCTCTTGACTGCAATCAAATGAGACTCTTTAGGAGCAGCCTGAAATCTAGCACAAACACAAGTTGCAAACATAATATCTGGTCTAGAAGCTGTTAAGTACATCAAGGACCCAATCATACATCTGTAAAGTGTTTCATCAACAGCTTTACCTTTCTGATCTGCATCCAGTTGTGTGGTGCTGCACATGGGAGTAGAACAGGGCTTACAGTGTTGTAAATCAAACTTTGCCAAAAGACTTTTTGTGTATTTTGACTGATGAATGAAAGTTCCATCAGCCTTTTGTTTGATTTGCAAACCTAGAAAGAACTGTAATTCTCCCATGGCACTCATTTCGAATTTTTGTTGCATCAACTTTGTAAATGCATCACACAACTGTGGATCAGAGGAATCAAAAATAATATCATCAACATAAATTTGAACAAGGAGCTTATGCTGACCCACTTTCTTAATGAACAAAGTTTTATCTATGGAGCCTCTAGTGAAATTATTCTGAAGAAGAAAGTTTGACAGTGTTTCATACCAGGCTCTAGGAGCTTGTTTCAACCCATAAAGAGCCTTATCAAGTTTATACACCCAATCAGGATGTTTATTATCCTCAAAACCTGGTGGTTGACACACATAAACCTCTTCTTTTATTTTACCATATAAAAATGCACTTTTGACATCCATTTGAAAAACTTTAAGATTGTGGAATGCAGCATAGGCTAAGAACAATCTAATTGCCTCCAGTCTGGCTACAGGGGCAAAGGTTTCATCATAATCAATACCTTCTTCTTGTGAAAACCCCTGGACAACCAGTCTGGCCTTGTTCTTGACAATTTGCCCATTTTCATCTGTTTTATTCCTAAACACCCATTTAGTGCCTATTGCACACTTACCTGGGGGTAGAGGAACCAGTTCCCACACTTGCTGCTTTTTGAACTGAAGAAGCTCAAGCTGCATGGCATCAACCCATCCATTGTCTCTTAATGCAATATGATAGTTCTTTGGCTCTTGCTGACTGATGAAAAGAGCATAGAAGCAGAAGTTGGACAATTGACTTCTAGTTGAGACACCAGCATTGATATCACCAATGATTTGAGACGTTGGGTGATTCTTCAGCTCTGGATACACTATGAGATCTGTGCAAGTGTTTGTAGCACGCTCAGCAGCAACAGATGTTGATCCAGATTCTTGAAACCAAGTGTTAGATGGCAGGTCAAATGAAGTAGAGGATTCAGAAATCTCATCAGCATTTGTTGTGGATGGTGCTACTGAAGCTACAGGAACATCAAGTTGAGTAGACTCAGGCAGTTGATCACTAAACTTGAATAGGTGAGTACTGGGATCATCATGAACATCAGTACCACCAGATGGATGACTAGCTGCAGAAGGTGATGAATTCACATGATCTGCAACAGCTGGAGGCTGATAAGGAACATATTGCAGTATGTCCAGATCAAACAACTCCACAGGGTTTTGTGGGATTTTGTCCTTAGGAGATTCATTGAACTTCACATGCAAGGTTTCTTCAACCATCTTTGTTCTACAGTTGAACACTCTGTAAGCCTTGCAAGTGGATGAGTACCCAACAAAATACCCTGCATCCACCTTAGAATCAAACTTTTGGAGTTGATCCTTTGTGTTGAGAATGTAACAAGGACACCCAAATGCTCTGAAGAATGAAATTAGAGGAGCCAAATGATGTAGAACTTCATAAGGAGTCTTCATCAACCTCTGATTCACTAAGCTCTATTTTGCACATAGCATGCTGTGTTGACAGCTTCAGCCCAAAAGGTCAGTGGCAAACCAGAGTCAGCCAACATGGACCTTGCAGCTTCAATTAGGGTCCTGTTCTTTCTCTCCACTACTCCATTTTGTTCTGGAGTCCTTGGAATGCTATACTGCCTCTTGATTCCTTTTGAAAGGTAGAAATCATCAAGTGTATGGTTTCTAAATTCAGTTCCATTATCACTTCTTATACACTTGACTGATAGGGAATACTGCTTCTCAACATACAACACAAAGTTAATAATTGTCTGAGCAGCCTCATCCTTTGAATGCAAGAAGAAGGTCCATACAAATCTGGAGTAATCATCCACAATTACCAGACAGTATTTCTTCTTTGCCATGCTCATTACTCTCACAGGACCAAAGAGATCCATGTGCAGTAATTGCAAGCAGGCAGTGGACTTTGGTTCTTCTATAGGAGGGAATGAGACTTTGTGTTGTTTTCCTTTTAAACAAGCAGTGCAGGTTTCATCACAGAGGAACTCCTTTATTGGTAGACCTCTTACTAAACTATTGTGGATCAGCTGATTCATGTTTTTGAGATTAACATGACCCAGCCTTCTATGCCACAGTTTAGATTCCTGAGGAGAGGCCTTGGAGAACAGGCAAGGATGACCTTTTAACGCAATCTTCTTTGACAAATCCAAGGCATATACTCTTCCTATCCTGTTGGCCTTCAGGAGAGTATGTTCATCCAATACCTTGTCAATCAGCCTCAGAACTTTGGAAGACAGAATCCGGCAGTTCTGGCTTGTGAAAAGTGCAACATGCCCTTTATCACACATCTGACTGACACTCAGTAGATTATACTTGAGATTCTCCACATGGTTAACATCATCAAATCTGATTTCTCCATTTGACACAAATCCTTTCCCGATGATGTAACCCTTAGCATCATTTCCAAATGAGACAAATCCCTTCTTTCCTTGAGAGTAGTCATTAAGAAGAGAACTGCTCCCAGTCATATGCATAGATCCTCCACTGTCTACATACCAGATGCTTCTTTGGCATGCTGAAGAACCCTGCATTTATCATAAGAAACTAGTTAGCTTTAGAGACCCAAACCTTTTTGGTTTTGGGTCTGTTTTCATCAACAGATTTAACCATAACTTGTTTCTCATGATTAACAGCTGATGAAGGTGGAGATGGTGCTGAAATGGAATTCTTAGATTTGGGCTTGGATTTCCTTTTCAGTGGTTTGATCACAGGTGCATCTAGTTGGTTAACTCTCCCCAACAAATGCTGAACCATCATAACAAGTTGTGTCTGATTTGTTGCTAAAGCCTTCAGCTCATTTGACACATCAGTACTTGTTTTTGATGAGTTCCTGTGACCCACCATTTCCTCCTTGAAATTCACAGACTTCGTCTGATGTTTATCATGAGAACACTATCAGCTGTTTTCTGATAAACCCCATCCTTCTTTTTGGATTTTGGTGAGGCCTTGGGTTTATCAGTTTGAGATGACTGTGGTACAAACTTGGTTTCAAACTCATTTTTCATTTTATTTATCTCTTCTTTAATGAGCTTATCTCTGTTGAGTTTGGAACCCTTTTTGTACCAGCATTCATCAGATAGATGATTGAATTTACCACATATTTCACATGGCTTATTCTTCATCTTGGATTGATCAACTGCTGAAGTGGAAACTACTGAAGGTGTGATCTTCAGTACTTTCCTCCTTTCAGTACTTGTGTTAAGTACTGAAGGATCGGTAACAACTGAAGACTTGTTCTTCAGCTGTTCTCTATCCGTCCTGAAAGACTGTATGATAGATTCCTCAGCAGTTGTTATCCTTTTATTTCGTCAGATTTGAAATGCTTTTCAGATGTTGTGACTTGCCCTTCAGTACTTGGAGTACTTTGAGGGACAACATCTGAATTTCTCAGCTTCATGTGTTTATCAGCATTTAAACCATCAGGCAATTGACTTGCTGAGATCTTAACACTGACTTCATCCTCTAATTTTGTATTATCATTTGAGGATGAATCACATGATGATGTGGTTTGGAAATTACTTTCACCTTCAGATTTTACTATTACTTTTGAAGTAAAATCAGTAGGTGGTGCAGTATGATTGTAACCTATTCCAAACTTCACATTTGAAGCTGTTTGCTTGCTGAGAAGCATTTCAAATCCCTTGCAGGATGTTACCCAGCGGTCACACTCAACTTGGGTAGCTGCAAGTGTCTCTTTGAGACTTCTGTGGTTCTCGAGTATGACCTCTACCTTAGCCTTTTCATCATTAAGTTGGCATTTAAGCTTGTAAATCTCATCATCTTTGTCATTAAGTGCAGACACATACTCATCTTTTCTTTTGGAAATAGTTTTCTCAAGCTCAAGATTTTGATTGATTAAAGCTACATTTGCCTCTCTAATAGAGACAAAGGCAGCTATGCATGATTCAGAACATAACTTGGCTTTAGCCTCAGAAGATACCTGGGTTACCTGTGAAGATGAAGCATCGGAGCAGGAACCCTCAGTAGACTCCAGGGCCATGAGAGCAAGATTCCCAAAAGGATGTTCACCACCATGTTGACCAGCACCAGCAGATAATTGCTCATTGAAACCAGAAAGATCATCTGGTAAGCTGCTCCAGTCAACAACTCCTGGTGTGAAGAAGCTGTGATGAGGTTGAGATTGTGATGGAGATGGTTGAGGCTCAGGTAGGGCTTGAGGTTGTTGTGCTATAGGGACATGAACTGGATTTGGCTGTGGCATGTAATAGCAGGGATAAGGATATGGCATTGGACCCTGAGGGACAAAGTATGCAGGAGATTGAGGTTGTGAGTGATGACCAGAACTAGCAGGATGTTGCCCTTTATTTTGTGAACTATTGCTTGGAAAGGTCACAAAGGGTGCAGAGGAGTTAGATCCAGTTGATCTACACTCTCTTGCAAAGTGCCCAAGCCTGTGGCATTTGTGACACCTCAACTTACTCTTGTCAAAACCAACTTTGGTTTTGCCAGAGAGTCCTGGAAATTTCCTACCAGTTCTCTTGTAGAACTTTTGAGATCTGATATTGATCAGGGCCATTTGGCTCAAAATATCCATCTCTTCTAAATCATCATCAGCAATACCTTGCAAATCATCCATGATAAAGCATAAATTATCACTATTACACCCAGAATGACTGTCAACACCAACAAATGCATGATCAGAACTGTTTGAAGAGAAATCTATATGCTCATCATAATGACTTTCTGATCCAGCATATTCTGACTCATGACCGACCAAGGCAGTGTTACCTGGTACAAAGTCATCAGAGAGCTTTCCTGATGATGCCAGTTTCCTTTTCTGCTCTATCTCTCTTTCAAATGTAAGCAGTTTCCCATGGAGTTGGGTGAGAGATAGGCTATCCAGATTTGCACTGGAGCGTAGGACAATGGTGTATGTGTCCCATCTCTCAGGCAGTGATCTGAGGAATCTGTTGTTCATCTGGCTGTTAGTATACTCATGCTTGACCATTTTCAGCTCAGAGATCAAGCAGGAGAAACGCTCAAACTGTTGAGTCAGTGTCTCACCCTTCCTATGAGAGAATGTCTCATATTGTTGGGCGAGGATTTCTCTGTTGTTTGCTAAGACCTCATCAGTTCCTCCGAATTGTTCCTTCAAAGCATTCCAGAGGTCATGAGCAGTTTCATGATGCATAAGCCCAGAATAGATTTCATTCGGCAGTGCCATGGCCAGAATTCCATGGGCTTTAGCATCAATCTCAAACAGTTTACGATCTTCATCTGAGTATTGCTCCTTCTTCTTCGGAACCATTTGATTGGTCTCCGGATTGTTCACCATAGGCTTGTGTGGACCGTGAACCACAGATGTCCAACAACCTGAACTGTTAACAGACAGGTGATGGAGCATTCTTCGTTGCCATATGTTATACTCACTCCTAACCAGCATCGGAGGCTTGGTTGAGGAGCCAGTATTGTGAGGATCATTAGATGGAGTAGTCATTCTCAGATTCAAACCAAATCAATCAAGTTTCAAAAGATTTAGCACAAAAACACAACAAACTCAATAAGAACCAAGAAGAAACTCAATTTAAATAACCAGAAGCAGCAGAAAATCAATCTTTATAACCAATTCTTGCACATATGCTAATTCGATCAAACTATAGATATCAAAATAGCAGTTTCAATGATCAATTGTTAAACCGATCAATGATTAACCTGCTCTGATACCATTTGTTAGGATCAGTGATCTAAGTTTGATCAATTAGAGTTGATCACAGCGGAATTAGAGCAAGAATTAAGCAAATATAGCAAGAACACAATAATATTCAATGGAACAGTACACGGTTATATAGAAATAGGGTTTTCTGCATTGGGATAATAACATTCATGCACACATGCTTCGGTATGGCGGCTGCTAGGTTTTCCTAAGCTGCACACATTACAATTAGGTCAGCATTCCTTATATAAAGGAATGTGACGTCTGCTGATGTCACTTGATAGTGACGTCTAACAGAATTATTACAAACTACTGAAAGTAAGCAAACTACTGAGAATGTTCACAACAACTGAGAACATCTCTAGTATTCTAAGTACATGAAGAAACATAAAACTACTGAAACTACAAGTACAAAAAAGAAAATACAACTACTGAAAGGAAACCATCACAACTACTGAAGAGGTCTTCTTCAGCTGTTATGACAATCATCTGAAACTTGGTCTTCAGCTCTTTCACTTCAGACTTTGTCTTCAGCTCTTGTCTTCAGACTTTGTCTTCAGCTCTTTCACTTCAGACTTTGTCTTCAGCTCTTTCACTTCAGACTTTGTCTTCAGCTCTTTCACTTCAGACTTTGTCTTCAGACCTTGTTATCAGCTGATGTCTTCAGCTGTTGCAGACTACTTCAGTTGTTGTAATGTCCGTGGGACTTAAAGGTTTTTCTGATCAGGCTCATTGGTTCTTTTGGTCCAACATGTCCCACAATAAAAAATCATGTACAACCTTATCCAACCTCAAGACACTTTTGAGATTTCAAGATACCCCAATTTGACTTAAACCTTTCACTTCTGAATAGCATTTCAGAATGCTTTTTCTAATATAATATCTATTATGAGCATAACTAGATTGAGAAACGGTTATGAACACAGAATACTAACAAGTTTTAGGACTATTAACAGCCAGTCGAACTTATGTTTGCCCTCGCAAGACGTTTAGGTCTTACATGCCAAGTCGGACTTACAAGCCCCATCTTTTGATTTTTCCTCCTGTGTCAGAACATATTCTCAAAAGAAAAATCTTTATCATAGTATGTATGTCTATGACATATCTGTTATAAATGTGCTCATTGGCATCTTTTATTCCTATATTGCTTTTTGGCTTCTTTTTGCTCCTTTTGTTTGTTTTTCTCTTTTGTATTTTGTTTTCATTAGTATAACTATTTTTGTATTTAGATTTTTACATATATATACAATATCTGAAAGAAACTAGATCAGAAAGTAACTGGCTTGAGTATGAGCAGACTCTAACTCTCAGTCTGTTTTAGCATGGAATCAGTGTTACCACAAAATCTTGATGAGTTACCCACTTCCGTCATAAATAGTTATATTCGGTGCATCACAGAACATAGTGCTTTTCATTCTGGAATGTCAAGCCTATCAACATATCAAACATAATCCAAGTCAGTTTCTTGTAAGCCTTAGGATGCCACAAATCAAAATCAAGAAATGTACTATCATTTCCTGTATAATCTTGAAAATTTAATTTTCTCAATTTTTATAACCAAAATCCTTTTGTAATTTTCCACAAACTATTTACTCCCCCTAAGAACAAAATCCCTTATTTTTATTTTCAAGTTTTCTCCCTCTAAAATTATGATTATCTAGATAGAAAATAAAAATTTTAACCAAAAATAAAGAAAAATATTTTGTAAAGGGTGTAAGAATAAATGTTAACCAAAGTTAATCATTCCCAAAGATTTAACTAAAAAGTCAAATCTGGAATGATCAAACGCCTTCGTAAACAAATCAGCAATGTTGTCATCTGTGAAAATTGATTCCAAAGGGATAAGTTTGCGTTCAAAGCATTCACAAATGAAATGCATGCGGATGTCAATGTGTTTTGTCTTTGAATGCTGAATTGGATTCTTCACAATGTTAAAACTACAGTATTATCACGCAAGATTTTAGTATCATAAATATTTAGGCCATAATCAAGGAGTTGTTGTTGAACCCAAACGATTTGTAAACAACAACTTGATGTAGCCACATATTCAGCCACTATAGTGGATGTGGATACTGTCTGCTGTTTCTTGCATTGCCATGAAATCAATCTATTGCCAAGAAATTGACAACCGCCAGTACTAGATTTCCTATCCAAGTTACATCCTGCATAATCACTGTCAGTATAAGCAAATAAATTGAAATCAGAATTTTTAGGATACCAAAGGTCGAGTGGTGGTTGACCCTTAAGATACTTAAAAATCCTATAGACAGCTTTCATATGAGATTCCTTTGGAATAATTTGATAACATGTACACTGACAAACAGGAAACATGATGTCTGGTCTGCTTGTAGTGAGATACATCAGATAGCCGATCATTGATCGATACATGTGCTGATCAACATCTTCTCTCGTGAGATCTGGAGTCAAAGTAGGACGAGAAGATATAGGAGTAGGAGCTGTCTTGGAGTCTTTGAATTTGTATTTGTCTAGGATACTGTAAATATTCTTTTCTTGATGTATCATTATTCCCTTATCATCTTGTATAACTTGAATGCCCAAGAAAAATGTCATTTCTCCAAAAGAACTCATCTCAAATTTCTTCTTTATTACTGCTTCAAATTCCTTGCACAAATCATCATTGGTACACCCAAAAATAATATCATCGACATAAACTTATACAAGAATAAGATCATCACCAGTCTTCCATATGAATAAAGTTTGATCAATTGCACCTCGTGTATAACCATTTGCAAGCAAATGTTTAGTGAGAGTGGCATACCAAGCTCTAGGTGCTTGGTGTAAACCAAAAAGTGCTTTGTCTAACTTGTAAACATAGTCAGGATGATCTGGATCTTCAAAACCTGGTGGTTGATAGACATAGGTTTTTCTTTCATTCCGCTATACAAGAATTCATTTTTAACATCCATCTGATATACTATGAAGTTTTTGTATGAAGCATATGCTAGAAAAATTCGTATAGCTTCTAGTCTTGCAACAGGAGCGTATACTTTTTCATAATCAAGCCCTTCAATTTGATAGAATCTTTAAACAACAAGTTTGGCCTTGTTGCGGACAATCACATCTTTTTCATCCGTCTTGCTCTTAAAAATTCATTTCGTACCGATTGGCAACTTACCCTTCGGTAATTTACACAGATGCCAGACATTTAGCTTCTTGAATTGCATCAGTTCATCCTGCATGGCCTCTACCCAACTATTTTCTTTTAATGCCATTTCAACATTCTTTGGCATAACTTGTGATAGAAAACATGAATACAAACATGTATTTATCCATTTTGATTGACTTCGAGTTCGGATACCTTATGATAATGGACCAATAATTGCTTCAGTTGGATGGTCTCTATGAATTCTCAACTATTTAATAACATCTTCAAAGATAACTTCATCTAAGTTTGACATGTGACCAACTGGTTCTTCAGCAGTGCTCCCTCCTTCAGGTTGATAAACAATATCTTCATCTTGATTATCATTGTCAATAAAGAGATTTTCAAATGGTACTTGTATCAATTGGATCAACTTGAGTAGAAGAAGAACTCTAATAAAAAAACCTGTGGGACTCGTTTAACAACTGGATCTAAATGAGATGAATCATCTTCAAAAACAGAATTTGGAGCAGCTATAACATTTAAAGAAGAAGGTATGTTTGAAGATATTCCAGTTGCTTGAGAAGGAATAGATCCAATATCATCAGCAAAAATATCCTGAATTGAGAATGTCAAAGGCATATTAGCTGTAGAAACAACAGATGATCGATTAAATATTTCAAAGAAAGAAGCATAATCATAAACCCATGAGGTGCAGAACTCGCATCTGTTTTGTTAAATTCATGCCAATCAATATCAAATGACTCAATTATTTGTTTTCATTTTTTATTATAAACCTGTTATGCTACTTTGTTAGCAGAATATCCAACAAAATAACATTTATCAGCTTTTTCATCAAATTTTGATTTAGAATCAGATGTGTTTAACAAAGTACAACAACATCCAAACATTTTGAAATATTTGACTTTGGGTTTATGTTTGAAAAAGATTTCATAAGGAGTCACATTTTGTTGTTTGTTGATTAACACACGATTCTGAACATAACATGCAGTGTTAACAGCTTTAGCCGAAAAGAATGATGGTAATTTGGCTGCTGATAATATAGTTTTGGCTGCTTCAATTAAAGTTCAGTTTCATCTTTCTACGACTCCATTTTGTGTTAGACTTCCTGCAAAACTAAATTGTCTTGCTATCCCCTTTGAATCACAAAACTCGTTTAAGATACGATTACAAAATTCGGTTCCATTATCACTGCATATTCATTTGATTGTTTTGTCCGTCTGATTCTCCACGAGTGTCATGAATTTTATCAGCAAATGAGGTGTCTCATCTTTGGTTGCTAAGAAGAAAACCCATGTAAATCTAGGAAAATAATCAGTAATGACTAAACAATATGCACGACATCCCAAACTCAAAACACTAACAGGACCAAATAAATCCATGTGTAATAATTAAAGAATAGAGTCAATTTTGGTATGAGCAATTGGT
Organism: Flaveria sonorensis; assembly: GCA_025506505.1. Classification (NCBI taxonomy): domain Eukaryota; kingdom Viridiplantae; phylum Streptophyta; class Magnoliopsida; order Asterales; family Asteraceae; genus Flaveria; species Flaveria sonorensis. Next base: position 34,485,314 of record CM046429.1, on the reverse strand, counting down.
TTATGAGGAAGTTTGTGTTGTTTTCCTTTTGAACATGCAGACAATGTTTTGTTAGATTAATTTCTTTCAAAGGTAGGCCAATAACATGATTTCCTCTAACCAGTTTCTTCATATTTTTAACATTTACATGTCCAAGACGGCGATGCCATAACAATGTATCGCTTTCCGAGGCTTTAGATAACAAACACGACGCAGTTACAAAAGAATGTGTACCATTCATGTCTAGTAAGTACGTGTGGTTGTCTCTCGGAGTTCTTAATAAAATCCATTCATCAGGAATTACAAAGCCAGGTTTTAGAATAAGACATTCTTTATTAGTGAAATGTGTTGAATACTTTTTGTCACAAATTTGAGAGACACTAAGCAAATTATGTTTTAGTTCCTCTACAAAATTTACATCTTCAAAACTTAACACACCATTTGTCACTATACCTTTCTTTGTAATCTTACCACCTTTATCTCCCGCAAAGATAGCATATCCTCTGTTGTAACATTGTATGTTGTTTAATAGAGATATATTACGAGTCATGTGCCTTGAACAACATCTATCTACATACCAAACACTATTGATAGCTTGTCTTGGTTATTCCTGCACAATTGAACAAATTTATTCATTTTTAGGAACCCAAGCCATGGTTGACTTGATCTCTTTGTTTTCATCTAAATATGATACATTTTACAATATCATATCTCTTTCGTCATCGAAAATGCATTTATCAACAACAATAGGCTCAGGTGATTTGTCTTTAACTTTCCATCTTTGAACTTGTTTGATCGGTAGTGTGGTGGAATCGTTATCATCAACTTGTATTGGTTTTACTTTTGACTTTTCTTTGTTTAAATCAGTATTGTTTTTAGCAAAAGAATTTGACCTATTTAAGTTCCTTTTTAAATTTGCATTTACAAAGAAACATTTTGTATTGTTTGAAATTGAACTATGAAATCTATGTTTGCTTGTCAATTGATGTTGATGATTACAATTTCTAGCCTTGTGATTTGGCTTTCCACACACATAACAACATATTTTATGATATCTATTTGATGCTTGTATGTTTTGCACAAACTGTTTTGGATAACTTCTATAGTTTTCACAGAATCTGGCCTTAGTATGTTCTTGGCCTTTTGATTCTTTAACGGTCTCTCTTTCCTTTTTCTCGTTATGAATAGTTCGAGATGATTCCAGAGGAAATTAGGTAATTGCCCTAGCTTTTATATTCATTACTGATGCTGATGTAGCATGAATTGTAGCTTTATCCTTATGAATCGTCTGTATTGGAGTAAGACAAGTGTCTTTCAAACCTGTTCTACAAACATCTTGTTTCACAGAGTTAGCAATAATAGAAGATTTATTTTTAAAGAAACTAGCATTGGTTTCTTTAAAAATATGATCCTCCTTATCAATGTTGCCTATAGAAACAGATCTATTCTTGAAATCAGTTTTCAAGTTAGATATGGATGTTGTGACACGTTTACTTTCTTTGTTATTAAAGTTCATTTTTGATTCTCTTTTCATTTCTTTATTTGACATTTTTGAACAAACATTTGAATCAATAAAAACTGCTGATCTTTTATTTATGACTGATGATGAATTATAAGATTGTTTTTCATTACAAATCTTATTTTCCTTAAATTGTAGTTCATCATTGCTCTCCCACTCTTCAACCAAACCTTCTTTCTTCATACTTTCTGTAAAAAAATTGTCATGATTTATATAAATTTCTATTTTTGTGACAGGGTCAACAGTCAGTGAAACATTGACTGAAGGTGTGAAGTCTGTGTTTGGTTGAAAACCTAATCCATATGTCTCTTCATTAGTAGTTGTAATTGATGAAGGCAATGATGTATAATCATGATTAATAGGTGGTGCAATGTTAGCATAACCAACTCCACTTTTACCACCATTAATTTTCTGTGTCATCTGAGACTTGATTATACCTTCAACCATGTTTGATGAAAGCTCAAATTTTTCAACAACCAATTTAGCAGATAAGAGTTCACTGTTGAGTTTGTTAATTTCTAAAGATAGTTCATCATTACATGTTGTCAAACAATTTATATTACACTCTTTATCATGAATATTTAGTTTTGATTGGTAAATTGATTTGTTTAAACCATCTATCTTTTCTTTAAAAACTTTCTCATCAGATTTATATTTACGAGATTGATATTGAAGTTTTTCAACTTCCAAGATCAAGAGTTCGTTGTGAACTCTATACCTATTTACCTTTTCTATGCACTTATCAGAACAAAGATTAGAATATACCTCTATAATTTCCTCTTGCTTCTTTGTCTCTTCAGGTACAACTTTTACCATGAAGACCTTTAGCACAATCTTCTCTTCTGCTTTGATTGCTGGAGTGATCTCAATAGTATTTTCCTAGTCATCACATGCAGATGCTGGAGTAAACTCCACATCATTATCATTGTCTTCATTCTTGACTGGAGTATTCTTAACAGTTTTTTTCTTTCACTTTATCTACCTTCTCCTTGACAGTGTTTGAATAAGCTAGAGTAATCTTAATAGCTATTTCCTTTTCATCTTTAGCATTCACTTTCACACTTTCAACCTTCTTCACTTCTACCTTCTCAAACACACCATCTAACAAATCATCAGTCACAAACTCATCTAATACATTCTCCTCAACTTGATCTTCAACACTCTGGATTTCTGCTAACAAGGTAGTAGAAAGCTTTATATCTAATACCTCCATTCTGCGGACCAGTCATACTCACCTTTAGTTTGAGATAATAGTGCTTTGTTATTAGAGGAACTAGCCTTATGTCCTTTAGTTTCAACCTCCACCATGACCATCTTTTTTCCATTATCAGCTTGAACAGACCTTCCTTTAGTGCATTCTCTAGCAAAGTGACCAGGTTTGTCACAGTTGTAACATCTCAAGTTTGATTTGTCAAACCGGATTTTGCTAGATTTGTTTAGACCAAAAACTTTCTCCCGGTTCTTCTTGCAAATTTCTTAGCACGATATACCACCATGGCCTTCTGATACTTGATATCATTCTCTTCTTCATCATCTGGGTTGACTTGTTGCAAGTCATCAACCATGATGTTGGGTGTATTTAGTCTTCTAGCAGAGAAAACTTCATAGCTGTTCATGAATGAGGTAAATAGAGCAAGGTGCTATTCTGCAATCTGGATAGTCTATTTGTTGGGTTGGGTGTTAACAACAAATGCTTGTTATGCAGGTTGAGATGATTGAATTTGAGAATGGGATGGGATATATGATTGAATTCGAGGCAATGATTGATCTTTGACAGTTTGATGAACTGATGCTGATTGTTGTTGTTGCTGACACAACTGAGAGTAGCTAACATAGTAATTCAGATTACTAGCCATTTTGGCATACAATGCCAATGCTTCATCTCCCATTGTGTTTATGTAATTGGCAGCTCTCTGTTAGTCATCCATGTCATAGGATTTGATGGTCGAGATCAGATCACTCAGAGATAGGGTAAACAAATCTTTGGTTCTCTTGATAGTAGTGCAGTTGTTGTTCTTGCTATACGGTAGTGAGTTTAACAACTTTTTCTTCACTGAAATGTTCTCTAGTGTGATTCCTGCACTCTTTATCTTGGTTATCAGTTTTACGAACCTAGACATTTAGGCTTCCAAAGTTTTACCAAGAATATGATTGAACATATTAAACTCTTGGTTAAGCATGTCTTTACGGCTTTCCCGCATGTCTTTGTTTCCCATTATCTGCTCTTCCATAGCATCTCACAAATCTTTAGCCTTCCTGAAGTCTTTGAATTTCTAGGCTATCTCAGCGGTAAGTGCCATTATGATAGCAGCATACACTTTGTCATCAAGCTCCATCTTTTTCATATCTTCCTCATCCCATAAATGCTCTGGTTTTGGCACTAGGTCTCCCTTGTCATTAGTATAAATTGGGATGTATGGACCTTGTTTGATAGATCTCATCAACTTGGGTTCCATGTAAATGACATGATTCTCAAAGCGATAGACCCAAACCGGATATTTTCCTCACTGAGAAGTCAGGGAGGCTTTGTGTTAGTTTCGATCTCATTGTCGAGATTAAGAGTAGAAATTATGTGCTTCAGATTTGCCATCTTTCTCAAGTAAAAATCAACTTTCAAACAAATTATTCAAACTTGAAGTTTTCGCGCGAATGATCAAGTTCTCGCGTGAAATCTCACAAACTTTTCGCACGGAAAGTTCTGTAACCGAATTTTGCAAAAACCTCAACTTCACTCGCGAATGAAATCCTCTAGTAACAAACTTTTGCGAATACTTCAACTTCTCGCGCGAAATCCAACTTTTCGCACAGATTCACCAACTTTTTTCCTGATTAGTTTGTGCAATTTTGAAGGTTTTCATCTTCACTGTAACACAAAATTGATTAAAATTCGATTAATGAGGTGTTCAATTAGTGATTTAGGTTCAATTAAGATCCTAGTTTTCTCTAATTGATTCAATAAAGCTCAATTAAGGTCAAAAACATCTTCAATTCTTCAAATGCCGAGATAATCAGTTTCATCATCTTCAAATATGATCAAACTTTGCAGAAATCAAGCATATCTTTAAATATCAATCAAATCACGGTTCAAGAACACTCCAAATCACTCACTTCAATCTTCAATCAATCGATCAAGAGCATACCAAGCTCTGATACCAATTGTAAGGATCAACATGTGACAAAGATCGATCTCGTAATGAATATGCAGAATGTAGACATTACGGTTAAGATTGAAAGATCAAAGGAAAAACTCAAACACAAGATGTAAATAACTTTAATAGTATTGCTCTCTGATTTGGTAACAGTTACAGTAAGTGCAAAATCAGGAAAATGAACAAAAGCTTAACAATTACATTATGTAAGGCCCCGTTCCCGGGACGCTTACAGCTGGTCAATCATTACACATAAAACATAAAACATCTATTTTGGTGTACTAAAACAACGCAGCGGAATAATTTAAAATCATTTCATTCATTGATTTTGCAAAATAATACAACATTCATAATCGTTACAAAATATTGTTTGTTCGCATTACAATGCAAAAACATCATAATTTAAACAATGAATGCCATCCCAAAAACGCCTATTAGCTGCCCCGTGCCATCCTCAGCAACATTACTTGCCAACTGGAAAAATACATAAAAGTCAGTGTTGCTGAGTGAGTTCTAGTTTTATAAATAAAATACTTTTCTTTCGTTTAAAACCGTACTTTACTTTGGTAAGCGATCATACATCATACGTACAAATAGATAATCTCATTATTATCTTTCATCATCTTCAACTTACATTCATTCATTCTCTTTCTTATCGTACATTTCATTCGATCATTATTACTTTCACTTCTCTATGCTCCAGGCTAATGCCTCCAGCTATACCCCAAACATCATGCACAAGGCGGGTACTGGACCGAAGACTATAAATAAACTTCAAACATCATGCCCGAGGCGAGCCCAGCACCGGGGTATCATCATTTGGGCCAATGCCATGTGCTATACCCCAAACATCATGCACAAGGGGGGTACTGGACCGAAGACTATAAATAGACTTCAAACATCATGCTCAAGGTGGGCCCAGCACAGGGGTAAGCGACAATGGTCCCATACGTATGGTAAGTCACAAAGACTAGACCCCAGTGTGCATACTTCTAGGGTAGCTAACCCACACACCGTTGAGCTAACACCCTTCATTGGGTGTGAACCTCCTTACAGTGCTTGCAAGACTTTTCTTACTTCCATTCGTTCATTAATGCATGCATTCATTCTTTCTTACTTCACTTTAGTTATCTTCCACTTTCGTTAAGTACTACTTTACATAAGCATATTCATACGTCACACCACGTAAGGTCATGACATAAACATAACATGGAACAACATCATCACAACAGCATACAAAGTATGCAAATCGTAAACAAGCACAGTCCCCCATAAAACCTCCTTTCTTAACACTTAAGCTCTACATCCCAAATCTCAGAAAATTCTGTCTCCATAAAGAAATGCGGATGAGCAAACAAATGCAGATGAACAGACAAATGCGGATGAATAAACAAATGCGGATGAGTAATCAAATGCGGATGAACACCTCAGAAAATATTCTAAGTGTCCTAAAGAAATGCGCATGAACACTGTAGCGAATGCGCATGCATAAAGCACATGAAAGTTTTTCAGAAAATATTCCGTCCAATGAAGTGCGCATGAACCAAATGCGGATGACTGAAGCAAATGCGCATGGACAAAACAAATGCGGATGAATATACAACAAATACGGATGAACACTTAGCAAATGCGGGTGAAGAAAATAGTCGATGTGTTCATCAAATGCGGATGAAGACTTAACTAATGCGGATGAACAACACTTATGCAGATATTCAAACTTAATGCGGATGATCAACTAACCTGAAACCACATCTTACACTATAATCAGTTCCCAATCCTCATCCTTATACATTCATCGCACTGATCTAGCATGCTAATCTCTTAGAACAAGCATACAACCACATAAATCGAGCAAAACATGCAGGCCCTAACACACCCACTAAAAGAACAGGGCCAAACATACGGTACAAAATACTGGACATATAAAAAGTTAGTTACATGCATTTCCAGCCCCAAAACAGGTTTAAAACATAGAAACCGGGGATCTAGAACTCACCTTAGCAGCCTTCGAGTATGACTTCCTTCAAACCCGTTTGCACAATGAGTTCAACCGCCTAGAAACCCACCAAAAACACACACCCGAACACAACAAACACACATAAGCATACAACTAAGGCATAGGCCGGCCAAGAACAACTTAAAACCAAGAATTCTTACCTTGAATTCAAATTCTTCTTCTTCCTTCTCTCTAAAACCGAAGCTCTTCTCTGCTTTCTCTGTACAATCCGGTGAAAAGAAAATATGCAGAAAGGTGTGGGCGGCCATGTTGCTTTATGCACCCACTTTTATTCTTTTTGTCCTTTTGACACATTTAGCCCCTCAACTTGGGTTAAATTGTGTTTTCTTTCTTTTATACACATTTATTCCTTCTTTCTCATCTTTTAAAATTTTCTTGGTGTTACACATTACAAAACTTCTATATATACTAAACTAGAAGTTCTGGCGCGAGTCACTAGTTCTCGCGCAACTAGATGTTGTCGCGTGAGAATCAAGTTTTCGTGCGGTAAATTGGACTTGTCGCATGACTTGATCTTCTTCATCTTGATTTGATTTCCCGACCCTCTAGGTTCAAACCTTACATAGTTATTATTTTATTTTATTTTATTTTCTTTGTATTTAGATAAACTTATCTATACATATTAATTTATAAAAAAAATTACGGTTATTTCAACTATTAGCCCCTAAAAGAAATTTCGTCCTCAAAATTTATAATTATCACACGAATGATAGCTGAAATTAAGAAGGTAGCTATGTCAGGAAATTTCATAACACATAAAATAAAAATTCTAGGTTCACAATTACTCAGTACATGGAAAACTATTCTACGAATAAAATAGGATACATTGAGCGGATTGATTCTTCAATTTCCCATGTTGCTTCACGCTCGGAGTGGTTCTTCCATAAAACCTTAACGAGTGGAATCACTTTTCTTCGCATGGTTCTTTCTTGTCGATCCAATATAGCTTCTGGTTCTTCTTCATAGGATAAGTCTTCTTGGACTGTATGTAACGGGTAACTGATGACATGGATTGTATGATAATTATATCCTCTTAGCAAGGATATGTGGAAGACGTTATGAACATGAGAAAGCTGAGGCAGCAATGCTAAGCGATAAGAAACTCATTCAACTCTCTTGAGAATATCAAACGGATCGACAAAACAAGCTTTTCTTTGATCCCGAATCTGCGCACACCATGACAAGGTGGGGCTTTCAAAAATATGTGATCTCCAACTTTGAACTCTGATAATCGGCGATGTTAATCTGCATAATTCTTTTGCCTACTTTGTGCTTCCTTTAATTTCTCTCATACGACGACAACCTTTTCATTTGTATTTTGGACTAACTCGGGTCCCTCAATGAGCTTTTACCCAACCTCTTTCCAACATATCGGTGCTCTACACTTCTGACCATACAAGAGTTCAAAAGGAGCCATGCTGATACTAGCTTGCCAACTATTGTTTTAGACAAACTCTACAAGACATAAATACTCATCCCAGTTTCCTGTCCACTCGAGTGCGCATTCATAGAGCATATCTTCAAGAGTCTGAATCATACGTTTTGATTGCACGTCTGTCTGGGGATGAAAAGTAGTACTAAACTCAATCATGTACCCCAATCTGCTTGATAGCCTTTCCAAAATCGAGAAGTGAAATGCGGATCTCTGTTTGAAACAATCGAGGAAGGAGTGCCATGGAGTCGAACAATCTCTTGAAGAAACAAATATGATAACTTACTAACTAAAAATCCTTGTTGAATCAGTAGAAAATGAGCTAACTTGGATAATCTATCAACAACGACCCATATAGCATCATTCTTCATAAATTTCTTGGGCAAGCCTGTAACAAAATCCGTTGATATTTCATCCCATTTCCGCACGGGAATATCCAACGATTGTAGGAGTCAGCTCGCTCGTTGGTGCTCAATCTTCACTTGCTGGCACATTAAGCATCGACTTACATATCTTGCAACATCTTCCTTTATGCCTTTCCACCAAAAGTTTTGACATAATTCAGGATACATCTTTGTTGATCCTAGGTGGATAGAAAAAGGTGAGCTATGTGCCTGAGCTAGTAATGACTCACGAAGGGTGGAATCATCAGGTACACATAATCTTTTCCCATACCAAATTACTCCATGCTCATCCGCGCGAAAATTGACTGCTTCCCCAACTGAATATTCTCTGTTATCGCCCACAACTCTCCATCATGTTGTTGTAATTCTTTAATTTATGAAATGTGGTCAGGCTCGATTTTCATTTGAGCTAGGTACCCATCTGATATACCAACTTGAATATCAATGCCCATCTTATTAAGGTCTGAAATAATCTGTGGATGAATTTGAAGGCAAGATACAACTTCAAAATTCTTTCTACCCAAAGCATCGGCGACCACATTCGCTTTCCCCGAGTGGTACTTAATATTAGTCATAATCATTCAAAAGTTCGAACCATCTCCTTTGCCTCATATTTAGTTCCTTCTGTGTAAATATATACTTGAGGCTTTTGTGATCAGTAAAGATATCACAAGTCTCTCCATAAAGATAATGTCGCCAAATCTTCAATGCAAAGACTATCGCTGCCAACTCCAAGTCATGTGTCGAATAATTAACTTCATAAGACTTCAACTGACAGGAGGCATAGGTGATGACTTTCCCATTTTGCATTAGCACACAACCTAGCCCTTTCTTCGAGGCATCACTATAAATCTGAAAGCGACCAAAACCACATGGGAGAGTGAGTATCGGGGCAGATACAAGTCTTTTCTTTAGTTCTTCAAATCTCTTTTCTTGTTCTTCATTCCAAGAATAGTTCACCCCTTTTCTTAATAGTTGTGTGAGGGGTAAGGCAATACCTTCCATAAATCTTAGATAATAGACAACCAAACCCAAGAAACTTCGGACCTCTCTAGCTGAGGTAGGTCTAGGCCACTTAGTAATGCCCTCAATCTTAGCTGGATCCATTTTAATACCTTCTACCGATACAATGTGACACAAGAATGCTACTTGACTGAGCCAAAATTCGAAAATTTGGCATACGACCTCTTTTTTTCATAACATCTCAAGCACTTTACGCAAGTGTTCCTCATTTTCTTTCTTGCTTCTAGAATATACTAGAATATCATTGATAAAAACCATAACAAATTTATCCAAGAGTTCATGAAATACTCGGTTCTTCAAATCCATGAATACAGCAGGCGCATTAGTCAGGCCAAAAGGCATGACCAGTAACTCATAATGACGGTAACTAGTGCGAAAGGTGGACTTAGGCACATCCATCTCTCTAATCTTCAACTGATGATAACCAGACCTTATGTCTATTTTTGAGAAGAATTTGGCACCTTGAAGCTGGTCAAAAATATCATTGATGCGGGGTAGAGGATAACAGTTTTGAATGGTAATCTTATTTAACTCTCGATAATCAATACACAACCACATACTAACATCTTTCTTCTTTACAAATAAGACTAGGGCATCCCAAGGTGAGACACTTGGCCTAATAAATTCAAGTTCCAATAACTCTTGCAATTATTCTTTGAACTCTTTCAATTCTAACGGTGCCATGTGGTACGGTGCCTTAGAGATAGGCTCAGCGCCAGGAATTAAATTGATGGAGAACTCCACTTCACATATGGTGGTACTCCCGGTAATTCATCCGGAAATACATCAGGATACTCACGAACAATAGGATGGTCATCGATGCTATCTTCACTAACCGAGGTATTTAAGATAGATGCTAAGAATCTGACACAACCATGCGATATCAACTTTTGAGCCTTGAGTGTTGAAATAATCTTAAGAGATTTTTGAGGTTGAATTCCTTGATAGACAAACTCGGGATGATGAAGATCACCGAAGACAACTCATCAAGAATGACAATCAATAGTAACATGATGTCACATCAACCAATCTTTCCCGAAAATAATATCAAAGTCACCCATTTGCATGGGCCAAAGATCCGCATTATGCACGATCGAGGCAACATTAATAGTACAATCTTTATATATGTGAGTGATAATAAGCGAGTTTCCCATAAGAGTGGAAATCGATAGAGTATGATATAACAGTGAGGGGTCAATCATAAGATATCTAGTAAACAAATGAGAAATAATCAAGTGTGTTGCTTCTGTGTCATATAGCATCTAAATATCATGTTCACCAATTTGAAGGGTTCCAGATATAGTACCTGTGTACTAGCAGCCTCAGTAGCAGTGAGTGAAAAAACTCTTCCTCCAGTATTAGCTTGTGCATTGGACCCACCATGTGTTCCTCTTGTTCTCTTGTTTCGGAAAATCTCTGATCATATGCCCCGCTTGACCACACCGGAAACAATTTCCCATAGCTCGATGAGAATGCCTTGATGATGTTCCCTATAAGTGTTACATGGCGGAATCAAAGTCTGGCTTGGGTTACCATGTTGATTTAATGGTTGTGCTTTAATAGCACCTTCAAATGATTGAATCAGATTTTAGGTTTTAGGCTGCCATGGTTGAATCTGATTTGCATTGTTACGACTTTCTTGAACTCTATGATCCTTTGAATGATTAGCAGCATTGGATGACTAGCTTGTTTGTTGAATTCAGTGTCCATCTCTATCCCTTTTCTTATAGTCTCCTGTTCGAGATAAGAATTCTTTTCTGTCAAATTCAAGTTTCTTGATTACATAAGCCACATCCGTAAGATCCTTAAACTTCATATACATGATTAACTTTCAAATTCGATCACACACTGCCCATTTACACTTTTATACTTGAACTGCTACAGACCAGGCTGCTTCCCCTATAATATTAGCCAACCTTGCAAATCGAGTAATGAACTCTGACCCTTGTTCATCAGTCCCCTATCGAATAATGACATATTCTTTGATGTAGGCTTCTCTGTCAGCTGTAGAGAAACACTTATCATAAAAGACAGTACGAAAATCAGGCCATGAAAGAGTAGCTGCATAGGCTTTCCCTCCTTTGATTTGTATAAGTCCTTCCCATGAAGTTTGTACATCATCCTCTAATTTGTACATGGCTAATCTAACCTTGTACTCATCCATAACACCCAATACTTCAAAGATCTTCTCAACATGGGCTATCCAGTTTCTCACATCAATGGGAGTAGTTGCATGACTAAATGACCTTGGATTTTGCTTTTGGAACCTCGGGATCCAGACATGAATGCCCTTAGTAGAGTTATCTATGTTGTCCTCATCAATTGGGTTTTCCCAATTAGAGTTATCATGACCTTCAATGAGTTTGATGAAGAACTGCCGCCATAATTTAGGCAACAAGGTTAGTGATGAAATCCCAATAAATAAGCTGATTATGAACTTATGAACAAGAACATAAATAGAAGGATTCCCCCAAGGATATTTTCAAATCTCTTAACAAATATAACAACAGATTGTTATAGTGTATCCAACAATCAATAATCATGGTGTGGAAACCCATGATTAAAGATATGATATAAGTGTGTGTGTGTGTGTGTATGACTGTGTGATTGCTAGTGATTGAATGCTCAGAAGAATATCAAAATGCTTGTTTGTATTGATTGTTCAAAAAGCTTATAAAGGATTAGGGTATATTGCTATTTATAACCAATACAAAAAGCTATGTACTGTTACTATAATACCCTTATGTAAAACAAAATTACATAAATAATCCAAAGTCTATAAGTTGTCCATTGTGAATGCTGATCGTCCGCTGTGGATGACATGCTGTCTGCTGTGGATGGTAAATGAGCTATCCGTTGTGTCTTGGATGCTGTTCTCTATGAACACTTGTTTGAATGATTGTCTTGTTAGTTGTCTGCTGTGGAGTGTTCATCCGTTGTGGATGAACATCCACTGTGGATTGTTCATCAGCTGTGGACATTGGTCATCCACTGTGTGTACTCGTTCATCCGCTGTCTACTTTTGGGACTTCATTCTTCATTCACTGCTCGTAGATAGTCATTCGTTGCAGACTTTCTTCATCTGCTGCAAACACTTAGCAAAAATTCCTTTTACCTACAAAATTGAAAAAAATAAATTTAACTAAATTAGTGTATGTTATGAATGTTAATGATACTAATGTGTTGGTTAATGTTTGTTTGAATGTTAGAACACATTATGTTTGATTATGGCAAGCATTATACTTTTAATGCATTTGTTGAGACCAATAATACTCCCCCTATGGATGATGTTGCCATCTCTTAATGTTTGCATGTTAATGTTTTGTTTGTTAGTAACTATATGTGTGTTTGTGTTTGATATGAATGATTGTAATGATTGTATTTTTAACTTATAATGTTTGATTTCATGTTTGTTTGTTATGCATGATTGAATGATTGACTATTTGTTCTGATTACATGTTTGATTGCTTGGGTACATGAATGATTGCTTGATTTCATGTATGATTAAATGGTTACTTGTTTGTTTGATTAACTGATTACATATGTGTAATCAGATTGCCTTGTATGTTTGCTAGAATAACTTGTTATTTGCATGATTTTTTATATGTTTGATGATTATTTATGATATACATGAATGACTGATGCTCTGATATGTTTATTTTCTGTTATGTATGGTTGGATGTTTCTGTTTGTTAGCTTGTTAGAAACCTTTATGAATGAGAAGAACAAGCTTCTTCTACACTCTTTTGCACTTCTACTATGGCTTTCAAAGATTTTTCTACATCTTTCTCAATGGTTTGATCCTTTTCAGCTTCCTTCACTTGATCAGACAGTGGAGTGATTCTTATAGCATTTCTGCAATTTACTATGTGCTCAACAAAATACTGTATAGCACTTTTTTGATCATCATATTTGCTTTGGATTGATAGATGAACCATCTGTTCTAGGGTTAATTGGTCTAAGCTTTGCACATCAATGTTGCTAATCAGTGTAGTTATAACATGATTGCCCTTAAGAACTTCAAGGTTGTTGTTATCTGATACCCTCAAGCCTGTTATACCTTAAATGTGTGTTAATGGTTGCTGATTAGATTCAAATCTCAATTTGAGTGCAGCATTCACATAAATAGTGCCCAAGATTATCAGCATATGTATAAAGTAACAGCAATCTCCCTTGCATAGAACATCCTCTATTGCATGGAATGTTTTGGTCTTCAAAAATGAAACATATGATGGATAAAGGAGTTTGATTTTCACTGGATCAAATAGCCTTATGTCTAATGCTTCCTTTCTTTCAAGTATCCTTTCAAGTACAAACTCTAAATGAGTTTCATCATAATACCATCTTGTGATAGGATGTTTGTACTAATTACCATCTATCTTCTTCATGATAAGCTTCGAATCAGATTGTCTCATTGGATAACCAACTCTTTCTAATATTTTTTTTTATCAATGTGAGTGGATGTTTCTTCAACATGCCTCTTTTGTTTGCTTGCCAATTGTTGTTCTCTTCTCAACTTGGCTAAATGAAATTTGTCTTCTCTGTCAGCCTTTTGTTTCATCACATAGTGCTGCTTGTTCTTGTATGATCTAATTATATGAAAGAAATTTGCTCCTCTGGGATTATTTGTATGATTGACCATTCTTAACTGCATCAAGTCAAGTCTATCTACATATGTTTGTGATCCCAATTGGGATATGTATGATAAGTATTGGAAAACTCCAGATACTCTTTTGATAAGAACAACATCCCATATTTCATCATATTTCCAAGCTACAATTTTCCTTTCATCTGCAGAAGTTGTGAGTGTTATTTTGTCATAGAACTTGACAAAATTTGTGTTTTCATTAATCATTTTTCTCACTTCATTTCCTTCAGACCATAGCCTATGAGGCATAAACTGTCTTGGTTCCTCAATCAAATGGAGCCAAGTAGAGCTTGATGATATGTGGATAGAGAAGATATAGGATGACGTCTAAAGATCTATGGCTTCATTGCATTTGCAAACATGTTCTTGTAGATCTCTCTAGCCATTTCCTTTCATTTGAGATAGAGATCAGCCTGCCTATGACCTACAGGGCAGCTTTGTGTTGCTCAACCAGCTTTTAACCTTGGAGTAGGTCATCTTCTCTATCTGAGGATCCTTTGTAAATTCTTTTGAAGTTCTTGTTGATCTTTGATTTCCTTGTACCTTCTGTATGTTTGCTCTTTTTCATTCTTCATGACTTCTTGAAAGTTTTTGAGCAAGTCTTTAACCTCAGATAGGTTAAGCTGCATGAAAGTATCATATGGAAATCCTCTTGCTATTAACTCAATTCCTATTTAAGTCTCAGGATCATCAATGAAGTGTTCTTGTATGTTTTGCATATCCTTATTATCATCTCTTTGTTTATCTTCTTTATCAGAACCACTAGAAATAATAATGGGATCTTGTTGCTGGTCTTTTGTTTGATCTATATCACCTTCTTCAAGAACAACAACCTTAGATGTTTTCCATTTGACCTAATCTTCATCAATAGGTTCAGCTTTTACCTTAAGATGCTTGAGAGGTGGTGATTTAGGTTCATCAATCTCTTGAACCTTTAGTTTTCCTTTTCTCAAAAAGGCTAACTAAAATCTTTTTCTCTTTCTCTCATAGGTTTTCAGAGGAGGTTGTGAGGATCATGCCTGATCTTTGGATTATTCAGTTTGCACCTTTAATGATTGTGCAAATTTTCTGATTAACTCCTTTTGTTTCTTAGAGAGTGGATTCATAGGAAAGAAGTCTGTTTGAGCTAATTGGGTGTCTGGTGTATGAAAATGCTATCTGAGGATGGGTGAATAGTGTATGTTCTTAAATGGATTTGCCTCACCAAACAGTTGGTCCATTGAGTATGACTCCTCAGGAATAATAAGCGCTAGTTCAGATTCTGTTATGTTTGTTTCTTCAACAGGAGACATGGTTTGTTCACCAACTTTATCACCCAGGTCTTTCTCTAGACCTTCTAAATGATCTTCTTCATTCAGTTGAGTGTCTTTGTATTCCAACTCTCTGTTAAGCCTTTGAATCTCTTCCTTTTGAGCAGCAGTGAGATTTTTTAATTCATCCATCTCACTATCCTTTGCATCTATCTGCTCAGTTAGATATGCAACATCTAATCTTGTACTGTTAAGATCTTGATCCTTTTCTTTCACCTCTTCCCTTGATTTATCTAGTTGTTGTTCTAGGAATTTAACAATCAACTTTGTGCTTTTTGATCAGCAGAGAGTTTATTAATCTCTTAATCCTTTTCTTTTAGCTTATCTTTCAGCTTTCTTGCTCTGTTATTTGACTTCTCTATTAACTTGTTGTACTAATTGAATAAAAATACTTTTGAGTACTCAATTTCTTCTTCTGTTGGTATTTCATTTGCTTGTTCATCACCTTCAACTTGCTCAACATGAGAACTTGTTTCTGCTTGATCTTGCTCATGTTGTGATGATGTGCCAACTTCTTCTTGTTCAGTTGTTTGTTCTGCTAATGAAGCATCAATGTCTCTTAAAAAAGAAGATAATGTTTGCTGATCTTATAAGTTTGGGCTTTATGGTGGTGATGGCATGTGATGCTCAAACTAAAATTTTTCTTGTTCTTAAACATCTTCCTAAACTTGTTCTTGCTCATGCATGACTTATTCTTGAATATAAGCAGGTTGTTCTTTTTGAACAATTGGTTCTTGCATCGGTGCAACTTCTTCCTCTTGTATGATAGGAGCAGGTTGGATGTTTGGCTATTGATGAATCACATTCTGAAACATCATATGAGGTTCTCCTTGTCCTGGAATCCTTATAAAAATGTCTGGTACAGGAAGATAATCAATCATGTGAGCAGGGACAGGAACTTCATCTCCATGATACAAGCTAGACTTAATCCTGTTAAAAACATGTTCATTAAAATGAACTGGCTAGAAAATGGTACCCTCTCTTGGAATGTTTGGTAACATATCATTAATGATCATCTAAAGGAACCTTGGATACATTTGGAACTTGTTCCTCACTTCAGTTAGAATCTAGATCATTCCATTGAGTATTTAGGCTGCAAAATTGAATGGTCTCCTTGCTATGATGCTTGAAATAGCAAATGAACTTCTTAAAAAAGTAGCATCCCATCTTGTCTTTCTATTTGTCATTGTCTTTTGATAAGTGTGCATTAGGAACTGAATTGAGCACACATATATGACTTCTTGATTTGTTTTCTTTTAATGGTTCCTGTATACCCAATTTGTCTGAATACATGAAGTACATAATTCTCATCAAATTCTATTGGGCCTTGGGTATCTTCATCACCAAACTATAATACTCTCCTTATGACCTCTTCTGAGATTGAAATCTGGTGATGATGCATAGTGATACTACTACTTTCTCATCATTCATTTACTCCAGATGAGCATGAGTCTAGAATTGGACTATATGATCCTTATAAATCGCTGGTCTTGCTATCATAGCATGTAAAAGTCTAGTCTGTCTTATTGCTTGTATGATATCTCTGTAGTTCTCTGCCTTCGGTGAATCAGGGTTGAGAAAAGCACAGAGATTATGATCTTTGACAAATACTAGGTTTTCCATAACTGCAATGAAAAAGATTGATGTTAGTATCTCGTATGTTAGTGATGTGAGATGATGAAATATTGATCAAGTGTTCATTGGACTGTTGTGATTATTATAGAAAGATGAAATGTATTCTTAATACTTGAGATTGGTCAAATTGTATGATTGTATGACATTAACAAATGAGTTAGTTTGACTTATCAAAAGTCAACTGTTTTGATAATTTTGATCATGGAAATCTTGTTTGGTTTAATTTGTTTTGATCCACAATTGTTTTGCATTATGTTTGTTATAACTCAATGAGTTGTTTGTGTCATATTATACACTGATTTCATTTCATAACCACTCAACTTGAAAATTTCAGTTTGACTTTTGAAATCAAATCTTTCATTGAATGCACATTGAATGCTTGTACATTTAATGATGTTGTGATAAATGTTATGCTTTATGATAAATGTTATGCCAAATTAACTAACTATGCTTGTTTGAAATTGATTTTTGAACATGTTTGAAAAGTTATAACACATTTCAACTTATATTGAACAATTTTAAAGATCAAAAATCAAATTTTGAATGTTTTTGGCATGAACATCATGGCTGTTCATAAGCTCGATAAACACTTAATCAAATTACATCAAAACAACAGTCATTACATATTTGACTAAGGTCATCTAACACCTATTTAGTGTTTGATTTGATTTAAAACGTCAAAAGATTCATGTTTTGATTTCGGTTCAATGTTCGACTTAGGTCTAGCGATGTTCAAATCAAATCATTGAACAAGATGTTTTAATGAGTGTTTGATGATTAGAATAATGTTGTTATACCTATTTGATTGTGAATCAGAAGTGAAATCACATAGATTTTAGGTTTTGGATGATCAGGGGTTTAAGGGTTTATCGCACTGTTTGTAACGTTTTAGAAATGTAACACCTGGGTATTTTTTTTAAGACGAGAAAGAAGGAATAAATGTGCGAAAAAAGAAAGAAAACACAATTTAACCCAAGTTGAGGGGCTAAATGTGTCAAAAGGACAAAAAAGAATAAAAGTGGGTTCAAAAAGGTGATGGCCGCCCACACCTTCCTGCATATTTCACTTCAACCGGATTTTAGAGAGAGAAAGAGTAGAGCTCTAGGGTTTTTGAAGAAAGAAGAAGAGGAATTCGAATTCAAGGTAAGAATTCTTAGATTTAAGTTGTTCTTGGCCGGCCTATGCCTTGGTTATATGCTTATGTGTGTTTTGTTGTGTTCGGGTGTGTGTTTTTGGTGGGTTTCTAGGTGTTTGAACTCATTTGCAAATGGGTTCGAAAAAAGTCATATTCGAAGGCTGCTAAGAAGAGTTCTAGAACCCCCTTTTTACATGTTTTAATTGATTTTGGGGCTGGAAATGCATGTATGTATGTTTTTACGAAAATGGGTTTCGTACCCATATGAATGTGTATGTGTGAATGTGGGTGGGTTATGATTTGGGTGATTTATGATGTTATGATGATGCCATGTTCATATTATGATGCTTAGAATGCTAGAACTAAGCTTAGAACATGATGAATTGATGATTTGGGGCTGATTATGATGTTATTAGTATGTATTGGTTGCCCATGCGCCTGGATTTGGCCCATGCGCCCAACGGTTGAATTTGCTTAAGTGTCGCCCCATGCTCCCGAAACCCATGCGCCCAAATAGTATCCATGCGCCTAGGCACTCATGCGCCTAGAAATTTGCCCAGGAGACTTAAGTGTTGGGTCATGCGCCCACATAGTGCCCATGCGCCTGAAAGTTCCCCATGCGCCTAAGTGTTCCCATGCGCCCAGAAGGCCATGCGCCTGCATAGTGCTCATGCGCTTATGCCTTAGAATATTTTCTGAAATTTTGGGGAAAATGTAAAGTGTAGGCTTTGACTTGGGATGTTCCCGGGGGTGATGTAGGTTGACTTTATGATGTCATATATGATGTGATGATGATGATATGTTTGGTATGGTTATGTTTATGTTATGTTCCTTATTATGTATGTTTATTTTCCGTGGCTTTACGTGGTATGATTATGGAAAGTACATGGAAAGTATTATGTAACGTAAAGCAGAAGATAATGAAAAAAGGAACGTAAGGAATGAATGAATGCATGCATTAATGAATGAATGAATGGATGGAATAGTCTTGCAAGCAAAGGTTGAGGTGAGTGACTGTGTTGTCACAAAAGACTCGTAAGCAAAAGTTGAGGTGACTGACTGTGTTGTCACAAAAGACTCGTAAGCCAAGGTTGAGGTGGGTGACTGTGTTGTCACAAAAGACTTGTATGCCAAAGTTTGAGGTGAGTGACTGTGTTGTCACAAAAGACTTGTATGCCAAAGGTTGTGGTGAGTGACTGTGTTGTCACAAAAGACTCGTAAGCCAAGGTTGAGGTGAGTGACTGTGTTGTAACGAAAGACTTGTATGCCAAAGTTGAGGTGAGTGACTATGTTGTCACAAAAGACTCGTAAGGGGTTCAATCCATGAGATTGACCCGGATCTTTGTCGCTTACCCCGGTACTGTTGTCAGGCTTTGTGCGCAATGAATGGAAGTCTGATAAACTTCGGCCCAGTACCCGCTTTGTGCCTACGTTTGGGGTATAGCTGATGACATTGATCCGGAAGGAATGAACGAAGGAAGGTTAATGAATGAAATGTACAGAATGAAAGATAACGAATGATAAAGATGATGTACGATGATGAATGAATGGAAGTCAACGAATGACGATGAAAGATAATAATAAATTATTATCTAAGTGTACGTGTGTTGTATGATCGCGTATGAAAGTAAAGAAAGAATGGTTTTAAACGAAAGAAAAGTATTTTATTTTTAAAAACTAGAATTCACTCAGCAACGCTGACTTTTATGTGTTTCCAGTTGGCAGGTAATGTTGCTGAGGATGGCACGGGGCAGCTACTTGGCATTTTTGGATGGCATCCGTTGTTTGAATTATAATGCTTTTGTGATGTAATGCAACGAGTGATATTTTGTAACACCTAACTGCAATGTATTATTTTGCAAAAGCAATTATAATGAAATGGTTTGTTTAAAAGAATTCCACTGCAATATTTTGGTAAAGTTAATGTATGTTTTATGCTTTGTGTGCAATGATTGACCAGCTGTAAGCGTTCCGGGAACATGGCCTTACAAGTTGGTATCAGATCCAAAGTTTAAGTGAATTGGGTAAATATTTTCAAAAGAAACCTAAACATAAACTGAGAATGGGACAAAGGGAAGGGATGCCAGTCCGAGTAGCTACGTGCCACAATGATGTTTTCTTGATGATTAACCGGTATTACGTGCGCATGTTATGTGGTTTATGTGTTTCTTAGTAGATCTGGATACTGATGTAGTTAGGATAGGAAATGCTTGGGGTATGAAGAGTAATGTAAGTGGCTAATCACAACTAGCCACTATAATTAGGGACTTACTATACTTGACATAAACTGAGCTATTACCTTGAATGACCGTGTTAGTGTTTGAATCTTATAGCATGTTTGAGGATGGCCGGTGGTAGATCTTCAAAGGCTTCTAGAGGTGGAGGTCGTGGTGGACATGGTGCTGGACCGTGGGTCACTAGAGGAAGGCCTAGGGCTGAAGAGGTGGCTCATGAAGAGCCCGAGACCCCTCATCCGGAGGGCGATGACGAGAGTGCTAACTTAAGGGCCTTAGTGAAGGAGGCGATGGTGAAAGAGGTTCACCAGGTCATGCAGACGATCTTACCGTCTGTGGTGACTGAAGTGATCAAAGCTATGCGAGAAGGAGAAAGGAAGGAGATGAACAGGTCCTCGGGAGGGAGAGAGCAACTGGAGACCGAGACGGTTGTCTCAACTGATGAGGAAGAAGAAGAAGAGCCTGTGCTAGAGGCAGCACGAGGTTGTAACTATGGGGCATTTCAAAGATGCAAGCCCCTGACTTTTGACGGGAATGGCACTGCTGCTGCTGCTCACCGGTGGGTGAGAGAGATGGAAGCTGTTCTAGATATCAGCGAGTGCCGGGAAGATCAGAAGGTGAAGTTTGCCACCCACTCATTTGTGGACTCGGCCCTGTGTTGGTGGGACAATATTGTCCAGGCCGAGGGTAGTAGGGCGATTGGCAGGATGAGGTGGAGTGAGTTGAAGAAACTGGTGATCGACGAGTTATGTCCTCATAGGGAGCTCGACAAGGTTGAGAGGGAGTTCCTTCCGCTAGAGGCGGGAACCATGACGCATCAGCAATAGACCACTAAATTCAACGAGATGGAACGGTTGGTGCCAGATCAGGTGACTCCTCTGTCGCGAAAAATCAAGAGGTATATTCAGGGCTTACCGGCGGATATCCGCAAGCATATGATCGCCGCCCGGCCGAGCACGTTCAGGTCGGTGGTCTATCTGGCGGGAAAGCTGTACAACAAGAGGGAAGTGGTGGTGGCTGAGGTGAGCAAAGAAGGGTGGTGGTGGCTGGAACTGGAATGGAAAGAGGTTGGGACGTGGCGGGGCCACTCCAAACAACAAAGTTGCGAGGGTGGATGACCGACGTGTGGTCACACCCGGTGCGGGGTCGAAGAGGTGTGGAAAATGTGGGAAAGAGCACACCGGAGAGTGTAGGTTGAGATCTAATGTTTGTTTCCGGTGTGGGAGGACAGGACATGTGGCGAAGGACTGCAGGGTAAGGAGGTGTTATAACTGTGGCGAGGAGGGCCACACGATCAGGGAATGCAAGAAGCCGAGGGCTGAGAGTTCCGGGGCGAAGAAGACAGCCAGGAATAAAGGGCAGAAAGCTAGCGCCAGGGCTTTCACGATGATCAGGGAGGAGGCTAGGACGGACCCCGATGTTGTGTCAGGTACGTTTCTAGTAAACCAAACTCTTGCTTCTGTGTTATTTGATTCAGGTGATAGTAGGAGTTTTATTTCTGCTGCTTTCTGTATGAAGTTGCCTGATAGTAGTAGGATATTGATGAGCCCTTCGATGTAGAAACTGCCATAGGTAAGTCTACCAGGATTGTTGAGATAGAAGGTTATGATATAGAACTAGAAGGTCATAAGTTTCATGTTAGACTATTTGTGATGACCTTAGGCGGGTTTGACGTAGTCCTTGGAATGGATTGGTTGGCGGACTACGAGGCGAGCATTGTGTGTCGCAAGAAGATGATTAATCCGACCGCGCCTGACGGCAGTTCGGTGACGATTCACGATGATCGAGTTATGACGATTTCGAAGGTGATTTCGATGGCGGTGGCGGGAAAGTGCATGAGGCATGGATGTAGTGCCTACTTGGCCTACGTGAAGGATGTAGATACGCCAACACCACATCTGTCAGATGTACCGGTTGTGTGTGAGTTCCCAGATGTGTTTCCCGAAGACTTACTAGGTGTGCCACCGGACCGTGAAATTGAGTTCCAGATTGACTTGATACCTGGTGCTCAAACTCTTGCTAAGGCACCGTATCGGTTGGCTCTGACCGAGATGAAAGAATTGATGGAGCAACTACAAGAGTTGCTTGATAAGGGGTTCATTAGACCGAGTATCTCTCCTTGGGGTGCTCCGGTCTTATTCGTGAAGAAGAAGGACGGTAGTATGAGGATGTGCATAGACTACCGCGAGCTGAACAAGTTGACGATGAAGAATCGGTATCCATTGCCGAGGATTGATGATTTGTTTGATCAGCTACAAGGTGCCAGTTGGTTCTCAAGGATAGACCTTCGATCTAGCTACCATCAGTTGAAGGTGAAGGAACAAGATATTCCTAAAATAGCTTTTCACACACGTTATGGACACTACGAGTTTCTCGTTAGGTCCTTTGGTTTGACCAACGCGCCAGCTGCTTTTATGGACCTGATGAATCGAGTGTGTCGGCCGATGTTGGATAAATCAGTGATTGTGTTTATCGATGATATATTGATTTATTCGAAGAGCAAGGCGGAGCATGCCGGACACATTCAAGAGTTGTTGGAGACGTTGAGAAAGGAGAAGTTGTATGCCAAGTTCTCCAAGTGCGTGTTCTGGTTGCGGGAAGTTCAGTTCTTGGGTCATGTAGTGAATCCTGAGGGGATTATGGTAGACCCGGCAAAGGTGGAAGCGGTGATGCAATGGAAGTCTCCAAAGATGCCATCCGAGATTCGTAGTTTCTTGGGGTTGGCGGGATATTATAGGAGATTCATTCAAGACTTCTCTAAGATAGATTCTCCATTGACTAAGTTGACCCGCAAGGATGTGAAGTTTGTATGGGGTCAAGCTCAAGGAAGTGCTTTTGAGGAGTTAAAGGCAAGGTTGTCTCAAGCTCCAGTTTTATCATTACCCAAAGGAAGCGATGACTTAGTGGTCTATTCGGATGCTTCTTACTCGGGGTTGGGTTGTGTGTTGATGCAGCGAGGAAAGGTGATAGCATACGCGTCTCGATAATTGAAGGTTCATGAGGTGAATTACCCTACTCATGACTTGGAGTTAGCAGCTGTTGTCTTTGCACTAAAGATTTGGAGGCACTACTTATACGTGACGAAGTGCACCATATTCACTGACCACAAAAGCTTGAAGTACTTCTTCGAGCAAAAGGACCTGAACATGAGGCAGAGGCAATGGTTGGAGCTCATAAAGGATTATGATTGTGAGATCCATTACCATCCAGGCAAGGCCAACGTAATGGCGGATGCCCTTAGCCGAAAGGAGAGACTCTAGCCAATTCAAGTGAAGGCTTATCAGTTGATTATGACCTTTGATGTGATGAAGCAAGTCAAGGAGTTTCAAGACGAGGCATTGAAAGAAGATCATCTTAACTCCGAAAGGATGAGAGGTATGGTTGCGGAATTGGGCCAAAACACTCTTGGTGTTAGAACCCGATTCGGATGGATGTGGATTCCTCGTTACGAGGATCTACGTGGGAGGATTATGAACGAAGCTCATAAGACTCGATACTCTATTCATCCCAGTGCTACAAAGATGTATCAAGATATGAAGAAAGATTATTGGTGGCCGGGTATGAAGCGCGATGTAGCGGAGTATGTGAGTAAGTGTCTTACTTGCTTGCAAGTGAAGGCCGAGCACCAGAAGCCGTACGGGAAGATCCAACCATTGGATATACTGGAGTGGAAGTGGGAGCTTATCACCATGGACTTTATTACGAAGTTACCGCGTACCATGAAAGGGTATGATGCCATATGGGTGATAGTTGATCGTTTGACGAAGAGTGCTCATTTCCTACCGATCCGTGAGACATACTCCTCTGAAAGATTAGAGGATCTATTCATCAAAGAGATTGTAACTCATCATGGTGTGCTGGTGTCTATTGTTTCTGATCGTGACACTCGGTTTACATATAAGTTTTGGAAGAAATTCCATGATGCTATGGGGACGAGGTTACACATTAGCACGGCTTATCATCCTTAGACGGATGGTCAGTCGGAAAGGACTATTCAGACGCTAGAAGATATGCTTCGGGCATGCGTCATTGACTTTGGAGGAAGTTGGGATGACCACTTACCGTTAGCTAAGTTCTCATATAATAATAGTTATCATGCCAGTATTGGTATGCCCCCTTATGAGATGCTATATGGTAGGAGGTGTAGAACGCCCGTTTGTTGGGGTGATATTGGTCAAAAGCAATTAGGAAGTATTGAGGTGATTGAGGCTACGACTGAGAAGCTCGAAAAGATCAAAGCCTTTATGAAGGCAACAAAAGATAGGCAGAAGTCGTATGCCGACAGGAGACGTAGACTGATTGAGTTCAAGGTGGGTGACAGAGTCATGTTGAAGGTCTCACCTTGGAAAGGTATCATTCCGTTAAGGAAGCGGGGCAAGTTGAGCCCGAGGTACATAGGGCCTTTCCGAATCATTGCTCGAGTAGGAGAGGTGGCCTATAGGTTAGTGTTACCTAATGAGTTAAGTGGAATTCACCCGACATTCCATGTATTTCATCTGTGGAAGTGTTTAGCTGATGAGGATATGGTTGTACCACTGGAGGATATTGAAGTTGATGAAAGCCTCAATTATGTGGAACAACCAGTGGCAATCATTGACCGCAAGGAGAAGAGGTTAAGGAATAAAGTGCTTCCCCTTGTGCGTGTACAGTGGAGGCACAAGAAGGGATCCGAGTCGATGTGGGAGACTGAAAAAGAGATGAGGTAGTATTACCCACATCTGTTTGAGGAATAACAGGTTTTGGGGACAAAACCTATATAAGGGGGTGGACTTGTAACACCCGGGTATTTTTTTTAAGATGATAAAGAAGGAATAAATGTGCAGAAAAAGAAAGAAAACACAATTTAACCCAAGTTGAGGGGCTAAATGTGTCAAAAGGACAAAAAAGAATAAAAGTGGGTGCAAAAAGGTGATGGCCGCCCACACCTTCCTGCATATTTCACTTCAACCGGATTTTAGAGAGAGAAAGAGCAGAGCTCTCGGGTTTTTGAAGAAAGAAGAAGAGGAATTCGAATTCAAGGTAAGAATTCTTGGTTTTAAGTTGTTCTTGGCTGGCCTATGCCTCGGTTATATGCTTATGTGTGTTTTGATGTGTTCGAGTGTGTGTTTTTGGTGGGTTTCTAGGTGTTTGAACTCATTTGCAAACGGGTTTATAGGAAGTCATACTCGAAGGCTGCTAAGGTGAGTTCTAGAACCCCCTTTTTACGTGTTTTAACTGATTTTAGGGCTGGAATGCATGTATGTATGTTTTTACAAAAATGGGTTTTGTACCCGTATAAATGTGTATGTGTGAATGTGGGTGGGTTATGATTTGGGTGATTTGTGCTGTTATGATGATGACATGTTCATATTATGATGCTTAGAATGCTAGAACTAAGCTTAAAACATGATGAATTGATGATTTGGGGCTGATTATGATGTTATTAGTATGTATTGGTTGCCCATGCGCCTAGATTTGGCCCATGCGCCCAACGGTTGAATTTGCTTAAGTGTTGCCCCATGCGCCCGAAACCCATGCGCCCAAATAGTATCCATGCGCCTAGGCACTCATGCGCCTGCTTAGTGCCCATGCGCCTAGAAATTTGCCCAGGAGACTTAAGTGTTGGGTCATGCGCCCACATAGTGCCCATGCGCCTGAAAGTTCCCCATGTGCCTAAGTGTTCCCATGCGCCCAGAAGGCCATGCGCCTGCATAATGCTCATGCGCCTATGCCTTAGAATTTTTTGAAATTTTGGGGAAAATGTAAAGTGTAGGCTTGACCTGGGATGTTCCCGGGGGTGATGTATGTTGACTTTATGATATCATATGTGATGTGATGATGATGCTATGTATGGTATGGTTATGTTTATGTTATGTTCCTTATTATGTATGTTTATTTTCCGTGGCTTTACGTGGTATGAATATGGAAAGTACATGGAAAGTATTATGTAACGTAAAGCGGAAGATAATGAAAAAAGGAACATAAGGAATGAATGAATGCATGCATTAATGAATGAATGAATGGATGGAATAGTCTTGCAAGCAAAGGTTGAGGTGAGTGACTGTGTTGTCACAAAAGACTCGTAAGTAAAGGTTGAGGTGAGTGACTGTGCTGTCACAAAAAACTCGTAAGCCAAGGTTGAGGTGAGTGACTGTGTTCTCACAAAAGACTTGTATACCAAAGGTTGAGGTGAGTGACTGTGTTGTCACAGAAGATTTGTATGCCAAAGGTTGAGGTGAGTGACTGTGTTGTCACAAAAGACTCGTAAGTCAAGGTTGAGGTAAGTGACTGTGTTGTCACGAAAGACTTATATGCCAAAGTTGAGGTGAGTGACTGTGTTGTCACAAAAGACTCGTAAGGGGTTCAATCCATGAGATTGACCCGGATCTTTGTCGCTTACCCTGGTGTTGGTGCCAGGCTTTGTGTGCAATGAATGGAAGTCTGATAAACTTCGGTCCAGTACCCACTTTGTGCCTACGTTTGGGGTATAGCTGATGATATTGATCCGGAAGGAATGAACGAAAGAAGGTTAATGAATGAAATGTACGGAATGAAAGATAACGAATGATAAAGATGATGTACGATGATGAATGAATGGAAGTCAACTAATGACGATGAAAGATAATAATAAATTATTATCTAAGTGTAAGCATGTTGTATGATCGCGTATGAAAGTAAAGAAAGAATGGTTTTAAACGAAAAAAAGTATTTTATTTTTAAAAACTAGAATTCACTCAGCAACGCTGACTTTTATGTGTTTCCAGTTGGCAGGTAATGTAGCTGAGGATGGCACAGGGCAGCTACCTGGCATTTTTGGATGGCATCCGTTGTTTGAATTATAATGTTTTTGTGATGTAATGCAACGAGTGATATTTTGTAACAGTTAACTGCAATGTATTATTTTGCAAAAGCAATTATAATGAAATGGTTTGTTTAAAAGAATTCCGTTGCAATATTTTAGTAAAGTTAATGTATGTTTTATGCTTTTTGTGCAATGATTGACCAGCTGTAAGCGTTCCGGGAACGGGGCCTTACAAGAAATTTGATTTTTCTCTCTTACACTCGTGATGAATGAAAAATTGATAAGTGTTGATGTGTATATACAACGGACAAAATGACTGTCCGCGGTGTGTGCAGTGTATCTGTACACTGTGTAAACAGTTTAACTTAAAATTTTAATGTTATGTCATGAGCTATGAAATACACATGCATTGTGTGAACAGTGCGTCTGCGGTACAATTTTAAACTTGTACACTGTGGACCCCTTGGATGTTGTACTATGTTCATAGCGGATGGTCATTTGGTCATGCGCTGTGGACACTTGGAATGTTTGACTATGTTCATAGCGGATGAACATTTGCTCATGCGCTATGTACACTTTGTTTGTTCATGAGATATTCACACCGGATGACTTATTGTCATGCGCTGTGAACATTTGATGAAGATGTACACTGTATGTTTACTTGTGCACATACGCTGTGTACACTTGTACTGATACAACAACGGATGACTAAAGTTAGTCATGCGCTGTGTAAACTAACACTATATTCATAGTGGATGCCTTACATCATGCGCGTCTGTATGTCCGCTATGACAACAGTTGTCACAAATTTAAAATTTTTGCTTGTTTTGAAAATTTTTGCTCATCAGCTCTGTAAATTAATATATACACTGTGTAGAATTAGAAATATTTCTTCTTTGCTTTGCTTGAAAATTATTTTGAAATGTTTCAAAAGTTGAATGTTTGTTAAAATTATAAAATTTTAAATTGATCAATATATTGACGTGAAAATATCACTCACAAGCAATATTGTGCAATATTGTGCATATATATATATGTGTCAAACTGTTGTGTTTGAGTGCTGGCTTGACATGGCTTTATTTAAAACTCAAAATTTAATATTTCTAATTTTAAAATTGTATGATTATGTTGCCTTTGATATTTCCATATTCATTTACTCCCCCTAAATTTTTGCATTTTTATAAAATGCTTTATAGAATGACAAAAATTTGAATGTGTTTGAATGGAAATTATCAAAGTCCAATCTGATTACTTTCATGACAAAATTTTAGAAAGATAGCACTTTATCCAACTAATAAATGAATGATTTTCATGTTTGAAAATGAATCATTGGCACATGACATGAGATCATACTAGTCTTAAATTGTCACTGAGTTGTTTGGATGATTTTGAGAATAGACATAGACTAATACAATGTTGATAGCAGATATTGTGACCCACTTAAACTCATGCATGGTATTAATGATTGATTTAAATAGTAAGTTATTATCATGTTTTGAGTGTATTAACATGAATTGTACGTACCCCACATCTGATTATATGTTAAGATCAATCCTACTCAAGATATGCTAGAAAGCACTTTCAATACTTATGACCTGGCTACTTAGGAGTATAAATGCTTAATTTGATCCATGTTGTTTGATCCTCATGGGGATTCTTTCTCACTTCACTTTGGAAGGTGATCCTCTTTAGGATTCTTTTTATTGTTCATCCTTAATGGATGTGTTCCTCATTGGGAATCTTTTTAGATAATGATGTAGGTCATTCAGGCTTGTGCTTAGCACAACAAAGAATACCTTAGTGCACTCCAGGTCTATGATAATCATAACAGAGGAGACACTTGTATGATTGAGCAATTTATAAACTGTTTCATTTGGTGTATTGTAGTTACTTTACAAGTAACCTATATTGGATAGATCAATACTCACCATAAACCAAGTTATGTGTTGCTGATCACCTAATCATGAGAATTTAGTTCTTCACTATTGTATATGATGTTAGGTGTCCCATGTAGAGCCTATCCACATATGAAATAAAATATTATCAGTCTTTATTAGTGGAAAATGACTCAAGTGAAGAAATAATCTAGTGTACTATGATTTCTCATTAATGGTTATGTGTGATTCAAATTGTTTGTTAATTTGAAAACAAGAATGTTTGTTTGATATCTTATGTGTGATTGAAATTGTTTGTTAATTAGAAAACAAGAATGTTTGTTTGATATCTTGATTTTGAAAGATGCTTGTTTGATGTTAAACTTGGACTTTGACAAAATCAAGCTTGCTTGAAACTAATGTTTTGAAAACATTACTTGTTTGGTTCATAGTTGATCATACCAAGTAACAGAACCAAAAATTCAAATCCTGTTAAATCAAGTGATTTAGTAAATAGATCAGCCAATTGATAGTCTGTATGGACTTTGATCAACTTTATCAGACCCTTTTCTGAGCAATCTCTCAGAAAGTGATATCTGATATCTATAGTTTTTTTTTTTGGAATGTTAAACTGGATTGTTAGTGATATACATGGATGCAGAATTGTCAATGTGTATTGGTGTTTTAAGAATATTAAAGCCATAATCAAGCATTTGGTTTTGAATCCAAAGCACTTGAGAACAGCATGCAGAAGCAGCTATGTATTCTGCTTTAGCTGTTGACACAGAGACATTTGTTTGTTTCTTGCACTGCCAAGAGATCAATCTTGATCCAAGAAACTGACAACATCCAGTAATAGATTTCCTGTTGTTGTTGTATCCACCATAATCACTATCTGTGTATGAATATAAAGAGAAATCTCCATCCTTTGGATACCATAGGCCAATTGCTGGTTTGCCTTTTAAGTATCAGAAGATTCTCTTTACAACATTTATGTGTGATTCTTTTAGATCTGCTTGGTATCTAGCATACATGCAAACTGCATACATGATGTCTGATCTGCTAGCTATTAGATACATCAGAGAGCCTATCATTGATTTGTAAAGCTTCTGATCAACTGATGTTCATTCTGGATAGGGGCCAAATTTTAATCCAGTCGCAAATGGTGTTTTGCTGGATGTGCAATCAAACATGTTGTATTTCTTTAATATCTAATTCACATACTTGCTCTGATTGAAAAAAATTCCTTCAGCAGATTGTTGAACTTGAAGGCCAAGGAAGAAGGTAAGTTCTCCCATTGAGCTCATTTGGAATTTTGATTAAATAAGAGTTTCAAACTCTCTACAAAGTTGGATGTTGGTGAAGCCAAAAATTATGTCATCCACATAGACTTGTACCACTAACAAGTCTTGTTCTTTTCTCTTTAAGAACAATGTCTGATCTATTTTCCCTCGGGTGTACCCATTCTCTAGGAGAAACTTAGATAAAGTTTCATACCACTTCCTAGGTGCTTGATGAAGACCGCATAGAGCTTGATCTAACTTGTAGACTCTGTGAGGGAATTCAGGGTCTTCAAACCATGGTAGTTGAGCAATGTATACCTCTTCATCTATCTTTCCAAAGAGGAATGCACATTTGATATCCATTTGGAAGACAGTGAAGTGTTTGGATGAGGCATATGCAAGGAACACTTGGATGGCTTCTAGTGTAGCTACTAAAACAACGACATCATCATATTCAGTGCCTTCCTCTTGAGTATATCCTTAGGCAATTTCCTTGCTTTATTTCTGATCATAATCCCTTTATCATCTGCTTTGTTTTTTAATAGCCACCTTTTGTCAATGGCATATTGACCTTCAGGTAGGTCAACAAACTTCCATACCTCTTGTTTTCTGAATTGTTGTAATTCCTCTTGCATTGCTTCTATCCAACTGTTTGTCTTTTAGTGCTTCTGTGATGTTTTTGGGTATAGATAGAGATTGGAAGCAGGAATACAAACAAATGTTTGTTATGTCAGATTGACTTTGTGTCAATCTGGAATTGAGGTCATCTATGATGTTTTCTAAAGGATGATCTTTGTGAACTCTGGTTGTTTCAATCTGATCAACAGGGATGGTTGAATCAAGATTGGTGATTGTTTGGTTGGGTGTTGATGGATGAGCAAGGGTATTTGTAGTTGTTTGATTATTCGCACTTATGGTTTTAGTGAATGTTTGTGGTGAATCATGAAAGAAATCTAGAGTTTCATCTTGATGATGTGTATGAGGTAATGAATGATATTCATCATCTTCTTTAATCGTGGTTGGTTGATGTGATTTTGTTTGGTTATTTGTTGTGGTTGGGTGGTCACAAGAGTTGATGAAGACGGCACGTCTGATGATGTTTCTTTTGAAGTGTTTGTTTGTTTTGGAGGAGTTGAAACTGTGGTACTGGAAGGAGTGATGTTTGTTCTCATTGGAGGATCAACAATTAATGGAACATCAATGGTTGTTGGTGGAACCATTGGATACTCATAGTTATCCATGGTAATTGAAACATCAAAGTAAGATGTGTCAAATGATTTTGTTAATGAGTCAATATCACACAACTAGTCTAATCGAATGACTTTCTTAGTGAAAGAATGTCAATTAAAAACAACATCTGTTGTTTCTTCCACTATGTTTAGTCTTGGATTGTATACTCGGTAAGCTTTTGTGCTTCAGGAGTATCCAACAAAAAATCCGTCATCTGCTTTTGGAGAAAACTTAGATAATTGTTCTCTAGTGTTTAATATTGAAACAGAATATCCAAAAGCTTTAAGAAAGCCAATAAAAGGTTTTCTTTTAAACATTAATTCATATGGTGTTTTGGAATGTTCTTTGATTATTAATGTTCTGTTTTGAATGTAGCAAGCTATATTGATTGCTTTAGCCCAAAAGGATATGGGTAATAGAGAGTCAGCTAGCATAGATCTAGCAGCTTCTATCAATATTCTATTTCTCCTTTTTGCAACTCCATTCTGATGAGGAGTCCTTGCTACACTGAATTGATGACTAATTCCTTTCTTTGCAAAAAAAGGAGAAATAGAGTCATTTTTAAATTCAGTACTATTATCACTTTTTAAAGATTTAACTTTAAGATCCAATTGATTCTCAATGTTAGTGATAAAGGATTTGATGATTTCTGATGTTTCTGCCTTGTGTAGTAGAAAGAAAACCCAGGTAAATCTAGAGTAATCATCTACTATGATAAGACAGTATTGCTTATTTCCTATAATTAGGATGTTTGTTGGGCCAAAAAGGTCCATGTGAAGCAATTTGAGTGGTGTGTTGTTAGAGTTTAACAATTTTGACTTATGAGACATTCTGTGTTGTTTGCCTTTCAGACATGCGGTTTAGTGGTTTGTACAGAAGAATTCTTTTTGTGGTAAACCTATTACTAAGTCACCTTTTACAAGTTGATTCATTCTGTTAAAATTTGAGTGTCCCAATCGTCTATGCCATAATTGAAAACATCTTCTGATGCTTTTGATAGTAAACATGTTTCAGGGGTTGATGCTAAAACAGTGTTCATATCAACAATGTATGTGTTGTTATTTCGGGGTGTTTCTAAAAGGATACAATCTCAGGTATTTGAAAACCCGGCTTTAGGATGTAACAGTTGTTGGAGTCAAATAAGGTGGCATATCATTTATCATAGATTTGGGATACACTAAGAATATTGAACTGGAGGTTAGAGCGGTAGTTGACATTTTCAAAGTTGATCAACCCATCTGATACTGTTCCTTCACCGGTTATCTTTCCACCTGTCATATCTCCTCCAAAGGCTACATTTCCTCGATGTTTGCTTTTAAAATCCTGAAGGAGGGAACAATTGCCAATCATGCATCCGAAACATCCACTGTCAACATACCAGATGTTGTCAGGCCTTCTTTGATGTCCCTGTAAAAGCAAAGAAATTAGTTAGATGGTGCAACCCAAGCCAAGATGGTCTTGATTTTTTCGTCTTTTCCTATAACGCATATTTCTTCTATTGTGGTATTGTCTGATGGTTTAGGAATTCTAGTCACACTACTTTTCCTTTGAATGGTTTTAGCTCTGTCGGGAAAAGTGCTTTGAGCTCTTCTCCTTTGAGTGCTAATGTCTGATTGTTGTCTATTCTGAGACTTATGTCTCCTGTTTGATTCTTTGAAGTTGTCATAAAATGTTTTATCATTATTTAAAATAACTTTTTGATGAGGAGTTTGTCATGGTACTCCTCCTTTGTTCTTGTTAGGAACAACTGTCTGTTTCTCAATTGATTTCTCAACTTGAGTTTGTTTGTTTTGCTTCTTGTTTTTCTTATTGAAAAAGTAGTTAGGATTGTTTCTTTCACAAATTGAACAATAATTGTGAAAATAGCAAGATTCAGTACTGTGATTGTTCATGTTACAGTACTTGTAAATTTACCATATTTGCATTTTTTTGTGGTGTGAGTGTATTGATAACACCACTCGTAGTATGGTAAATTTGCATTGCTGTTGGACTCAACAAGTGCATTAATGATTAATTCATAAAAGGATGATGCTTGCCATAATCAAACATAAACAAACATAATGTGTTCTAACATCCAAACAA
This sequence comes from Flaveria sonorensis, assembly GCA_025506505.1. NCBI lineage: Eukaryota > Viridiplantae > Streptophyta > Magnoliopsida > Asterales > Asteraceae > Flaveria > Flaveria sonorensis. The sequence continues at coordinate 34,451,579 of CM046429.1, read as the reverse complement.
TCATTTACTAACACATTAGCATCATTATCATTCATAACAAACACTAATATTTGTTTAAATTTCTTTTTCAGAATTGTAGATAAAAGAAATTTTTGACAGGTATCCACAGCGGATGAGAAGCAGTTCACAGCGGATGAAGGTCAATGCAGCGGATGAAGATTTAAGTGTAAGTGTATGCAGCGGATGAACAACAGACAACTGATATATGTCCACAGCGGATGTTCATCCACAACGGATGAACATTCCACAGTGGATGTTCATCTACAGCGGATGAACATTCCATAGCTGACAACAATCAACACTGCACAGCGGAGAAACAATCTTCATCCATAGTGGATGACCAAAACATCCACAGCGGACGACCAATCATCACAGCGGATAGCTTGTAGACTTAGGATTATTTTTATGTAATTTTCATTTACATAAGGGTAGTTTAGTAATTGTATATAGCTATGTGTATAGGCTATAAATAACATTCTACCCTAATTCTTTGTAAGCTTTTGAACAAGCAATAAAACAAGCAGTTATTATTATTTTCGAGCATTTAAACACACACAAACACACACACTGATTTCATACACTTGAATCACGGGTTTTAGCACCATGGTTCTTGTTTGTAGATTATTGAGAGATATTGAAAAGATCCTTGGGGGAATCAACCTGTTCATGTTGAATATTGTTCTAATATGTTCATGTTCAACATGTGTTTAAGTTGATTTTATCAGGTGGTATCAGAGTTTTGGCTCAAATCATCATTGATTTTCGATCCTCTCAATCAACAACTTGAGTTCAGTGGTTCTTTAGCTTCAAACATACATTTTAAAGCTGAAAAATCATCAAAACCATCTTCTTCTACTCTCAACATTCATTAAATGCTACAAACATGATTTGATAATCTATTTTTGTGCATTTTGAAGAAGTGTTTGTGATTTTTAAGCTTAAACATCATTCATACATAAGTTTTCATTATGATCATCATCAAACATTCTCTGAAAACCAATTAGAATACACGGGTATTCTCTGATATAACAATACACGGGTATTGTTCTATTTGTTTTCAACATTCCACAACAGTTTTTAACACAAAAGATCATCTCATTACCTTAAAACCTTATTGGTTTTAAAGGGTTTTTGATAAAAAGTGTTCAAGTACTGTTTCATTCAATTTTCATCAAAAAATACATTGTTTTGAACAGTTTGAACCGTTCAAATTGTTCAAAATCATCATATTCTAGTGAAAAACTCACTAACATCAGTTTACAGTTCTTCATTTAACAAATCTATTGTTGAATCTGTTAAGAACATTGTAGCCGCAACACAAAAAGCCCTAGAACAAACCCTAGGTTTTGATTTTGCAAAAACCTTCACAATCTACGGAGATTGTGTTGGTTCAACATAAAATTCAAAGAAGATCCGAAATCTTCTTTTGAACTTTTTCAAAAAGTTACTTTTTGATCCAAAAAGTAATTTGTTAAATTTTTTTTTTGTGTTTTTAGGGTTTTGACTTTCTATTGACCGCATTAATTAGAAAGTTGACATTCCTTTCACAGAATATTCGTTTCTTGTCATTGGATTTGAAAGTGATGTATCATTGGATTTTAATTAATTCATTAATTTTCTTTATTTGGTAAATCTAATTAAAAGGGTTTATCAACAACAAACAAATCCTAGAGACCTTAGGATTATACAAATTTAGCACCGGACTAAAATCAAACAAACAAATTTAACTTAAAACATTAAGTTAAAATTTTTAATCATGGCTGAAGAAATGACCGGTACAAACAGTGGTCTAAAACCACCTAGACTGAAGAATAATTCTGACTTCAAGCAATGGGAAATCATGTTCAGGAACTGAATAATTTTTCAAGATCCTGATTTGTGGACTTCAATAACTGAGGGTCCTTTCATTCCTTTGACTCTTGGACCAGATTATAACATACAAAAACCAGTTAGTTTAAAAAGTGTAGCTGGGGATGACCGGTAAAAGGTCAAAATAGACATGAAGGCATATAGCATCCTTGCTATGACATTGCCTTTTGAAATTTTGACTCGTGTTGAAAATTTCAAAACAGCTCATGAATTGTGGAAAGTTCTTCACACAATGTGTGAAGGAAGTGAAGAAAAATGGGAAATTAAGAAAGAGAAACTGAGAACCCAATATGAAACTTTCCATCACATCTAGGGAGAATCTATCCCACAACAGCTACATAGATATGTCCAGTTAGTAAATGAAATAATCGTATATGGACTGAAATATGAAGCTGTTGAAATCAACAAGAAGATGTTGCACACGCTGCCTGAGAGCTGGACTAAGTCAGTATCCTTGATGAAGGCAACATTGGATTTGGAAGCCCTATCCCTTGACTCTCTTGTAGCCAAGGTTGAAGCTCTGGAAATGGATGAAAAATCCAGAAATAACAATCATATCAGACATGTAAAGGCATACAAATTCAAAGAACCACAACAAACAGACGGTACATTTCTGACAAGCACTGGAGAAGAAGAAGATGAAGAATTTTTTGACTCCAGTGATACATCATTCTTCTCAGCACCTGAATCATCCAGCAACAAACATAAGTCTAAAAAGACTGGTGTGAATGCTTCACATGAAGCAACACCTCATAGTAAACAACATCCATATATCTCTAGCTCAAACAAATAGCCAAAACCTCAAACCAACAACATATATAGACTTGAAAAGCCAATGGGTGCTCTTACTATAATCCTGCAAAGTGAAGAGCAAAAGGTAGCTTATGCAACCTTTTCTACAAGCTTTGAAGCATTTTTAGGTTCAAGTCTAACACCATCACATATCATTCAGCAAGATTTGGATGAACTTCCACCAGATATGGTAGAAGAAATGGATCTTCAATGGTCCATGGCTATGATTGCATATAGATCTAAAAGGTTTTTGCAAAGAAATAGGGGATTGAACATGGATAAGAAAACTAGGATTGGTTTTGATAAGACAAAAGTGAGGTGCTATAATTGTCAACTCTATGGACACTTTTCAAGAGAATGTCAACAGCCAAGAATTGACAGAAACACACATCAGGCACAAACATCCAGTGGTTATCATTCTAGCAGACAGGTGCCACCTCCAATCAGCATTCCAGCTGCACCAACCCCACCACAAATCACACAGTACAGTCCAAATCAACATTCAAAATCTTCTACAATGATAATCAAACAAGATGGTGAATATGATTGGGGCTTGTATGAGGCTGAAGTTCCATCTCCAGATCATGCCTTTATGGCAGATATTAAAGATAAAATATCAGACACCACGAAAGAGGTAAAGGAGCACCTCTGCACACAGGCATGTATTGACGAGGTCAACAGATATAGAGATCATACGGACAAACTTTCGAAGAAAGTTATAGAAACAAACATTTTAAATGAAAGTTTAAAATCAGAACATAAACAATATGCAACCAAAATACTTTCATTACAATATTTCTTAGATAACCTAATGTCTGAGAAATTAACACTAGCAGCTCAAGTTGAGCACCTCTCTGCATCATTGACTGAATCAAAAGCATTGCATGCTGAAACTGAAGTAAAACTTTAGAAGTTTCAGGTAAGCAACAAGAAGTTCGAAGAACTTCTTGCTCAACAAAGGGGTATTCAAAGACCCATCAGGTTTAGGATATAACAAGGTCACCCCACCTTACAATCATAATTATATTCCTTTACCTAACTCAATGACAAACAAACAGGATGAATCTCCTAACACTCATGAAAAGACTGATGATTCCAAACAATCATCATCATCATCATCAAAATCACCATTAACATCAAAATCACCATTTATAAAATTTGTTAAAAGTTCAGTATCACCACAAATCAAATCAACTGACTTTTATCAAGGAGAGAATAAGGAATTTGATGAACAAACAACACATGATGATGAAGATGATTTATTGGATGATGAGCCAACTCAGCCAATTACTAAAACTCAAAAGGTTTCAAGTGTGGCTAATACATCAAACAAACAAAAGAAACGGATTAAAGGTTTTGATATCTGTTCTGGTGGAAGGAAAACTGTAACTTCCACTGTCTCTCCCAAACAGGTAAATAAAGGGAAAGGCAAAGCCATAATTCAGCCAAAACAACAAACAATAACTTTTTAAATTCCCTCAAAATCAAATTTGAAGACAAAAGTTACTAACAAACAAACAAAATCAGAGTTACCATATTGTGAGTGGTGTGATCAATACACCCACTCCACTGAAAAATGCAAGTATGGTAAATACTGTAAGTACTGTAACATGAATAATCACAGTACTGAAACATTCCATTTTCACAACTATTGTTCAATTTGTGAAACAAATAACCACAACACAACAAATTGTTTTTCAATAAAAAAAATAAAAAGCAAAACAAATAGGCTCAAGTTGAGAAATCAACTGAAAAACAAACAAGTGTTCAAATTAAGAACAAAGGAGGAGTTCCAAGACAAACTCCTCACCAAAAAGTTGTTTTAAACAATGACAAAACATTTTATGACAACTTTAAACAACCATCAAGGAGACATAATTCTCAAAACAAACAGTCACCAGACATTAACTCTCAAAGGAGAAGGGCTCAAAGTACTTCTCCTGATAGAGCTAAAAACAATCAAAGGAAAACTAGTGTACCTAGAATTCGTAACTCAACAGACAATGCCATTCTAGAAGAAATTTATGTCGTAGGGAAAGACGAAAAACCCAAGACCATCATGGCTTGGGTTGCACCAACTAACTAATTTCTTTTCTTTTGAAGGGACATCAAAGAAGGCCTGACAACATTTGGTATATTGACAGTGGATGATCCCGACATATGACTGGCAACTGTTCCCTCCTTCGGGATTTTAAGAGCAAACATGGAGGTAATGTAGCCTTTGGAGGAGACAAGACAGGTGGGAAGATAATTGGGGAAGGAACAGTAACTAATTGGTTGATTAGCTTTGAGAATGTCAACTACTGCTCCAATCTTCAGTTCAATCTTCTAAGCATATCCCAAATATGCGACAAAGGATATGCCAGCTTATTTGACTCCAACAACTGCTACATCCTCAAGACGGTGTTTCAAATTCCAGAAGACTGTATCCTTTTGAAAACTCCCCATCATAACAATACATACATTGTTGATATGAATATTGTTTCATCATCAATACCTGAAACTTGTTTATTATCAAAAGTATCAGAAGATATTTCCCAATTGTGGCACAGAAGTTTAGGACACTCTAACTTTAACAGAATGAACCAACTTGTAAAATATGATCTAGTAATAGGTTTACCATAAAAAGAATTCTTCGGTACAGACCACTGCATAGCATGTCTGAAAGGCAAAAAACATAGAGTGTCCCATAAGTCAAAATTGGTAACCTCTAATAACACACCACTCAAATTGCTTCACATGGACCTATTTGGCCCAACAAACATCCTAAGCATAGGAAAGAAGCAATACTGTCTTGTTATAATAGATGACTATACCAGATTCATATGGGTTTTCTTTCTACTACACAAGTCATAAACAACAGACATAATAAAATCTTTTATCACTAATATTAAGAATCAATTAGATCTTAAAGTTAAATCTTTAAGAAGTGATAATAGTACTGAATTTAACAATAACTACATTTATTCTTTTTGTGCAGAAAAAGGAATTAGTCATTAATTCAGCGTAGCAAGAACTCCTCAGCAAAATGGAGTAGCTGAACGGAGAAACAGAACATTGATAGAAGCAGCCAGATCTATGCTAGTGTCTCTCTATTTTCCATATCCTTTCGGGCTGAAGCAAATAACACAGCTTGCTACATACAAAACAGAACATTCATCATCAAAGAACATTCCAAAACACCTTATGAATTAACGTTTAAAAGAAAACCATTCATAGGATTTCTTAAGGCATTTTGATGTTCTGTATCAATATTAAACACCAGGGAACAATTATCCAAATTTGCTCCAAAAGCAGATGATGGATTCTTTGTTGGATGCTCTGGAAACTAAATAGCTTATAGAGTATACAATCCAAGGCTAAATATAGTGGAAGAAACAACAGATGTTGTTTTTAATGAACATTCTTTCACTAAGAAAGTCATTGGATCAAGCTGGCTATTTGATATTAATGCTTTAACAAATTCATTTGACACATCTTATTTTGATGTCTCAGATACCAAGGATAACCATGAGTATCCAATGGTTCCACCAACAACCATTGATGTTCCTTTGACTACTGATCCTCCAAGGAGAACTAACAACACTCCTTCGAGTACAACAGTTTCAACTCCTCCAGAACAAACAAACACATCAAAAGGAACATCATCAATCATGCCATCATCTTTATCTCCTATGACCAACCAACTATAACCACACAACCAAACAAAACCACATCAACCAACCAATGCTAAAGAAGATGATGATTACCACTCATTACCAGACACACATCATGAAGATGAAATCTTAGATTTCTTTCATGATTCACCTCAAACATTCAATGAGATCCCTCAGCCAGATAAACAAACAATTCCTGATACTCTTGCTCAACCATCATCCCCTTCTCAAACAATCACCAATCTTGATCCAAAAATTCTTGTTGATCAGATTACAACAATAAGAGTTCATAAAGACCATCCCATAGAAAATATCATAGGTGACCTCAATACCAGATTAACTCAAAGTCAATCTGATATAGCAAACATGTGTTTGTACTCCTACTTCTTATCCCTAACTATACCCAAAAACATCACTGAAGCACTCAAAGACAACAGTTGGGTAGAAGCCATGCAAGAGGAACAACAACAATTTAAGAAGAAAGAAGTATGGAAGCTGGTTGATCTACCTGAAGGTCAATATGAAATTGTCACAAGGTGGCTCTTCTGAAACAAAGCAGATGATAGAGGGATTGTCATAAGAAACAAAGCAAGGCTAATAGCCCAGGGTTATACTCAAGAGGAAGGCATTGACTATGATGATGTCTTTGCTCCTGTAGCAAGACTATAAGCCATCCGAGTATTCCTTGCTTATGCCTCATTCAAGAGTTTCACTATCAATCAAATGGATGTCAAATGTGCATTCCTCTATGGTAAGATAGATGAAGAGGTATATGTTGCCCAACCACTGGGGTTTGAAGATCTAGAATTCCCTCACAGAGTCTACAAGTTAGATAAAGCTCTGTATGGTCTTCATCAAGCACTCAGGAAGTGGTATGAAACGTTATCAAAGTTTCTACTACAGAATAGATACACCCGTGGGAAAATCGACCAAACATTGTTCTTAAAAAGAAAAGAACAAGACTTGTTAGTAGTGCAAGTCTACGTGGATGACATAATCTTTGGATCCACAAACACACATCTTTGCAAAGAGTTTGAAACTCTTATGCAATCAAATTTCCAGATGAGCTCAATGGGAGAACTTACATTCTTCCTTGGTCTTCAAGTTCAACAAGCTGCTGAAGGAATTTTCATCAATCAAAGCAAATATGTGAATCAGATATTGAAGAAATACAACATGTCTGATTGCACATCCAGCAAAACAGCATTTGTAACTGGATCAAAGTTTGGACCCGATCAAGAAGGAAAATCAGTGGACTAGAAAATTTATTGATCCATGATAGGTTCCTTGATGTACCTAACAGCTAGCAGACTAGACATCATGTATGTTGTCTGCATGTGTACAAGATATCAAGCAGATCCCCGAAGAATCACACATCAATGCAGTAAAGAGAAGCTTTAGATACTTGAAAGGCAAACCAGCACTTGGTTTATGGTATCCCAAAGATGGATATTCCTCTTTATATGCATACACAGACAGTGATTATAAAGGATGCAATCAAAACAGAAAATCCACTATTGGAGGTTGTCAGTTTCTTGGATCAAGATTGATCTCCTGGCAGTGCAAGAAACAAACAAATGTCTCTGTGTCAACAGCTGAAGCAGAATGAATAGCTGCTTCTACATGCTGTTCTCAAGTGCTTTGGATTCAAAACCAAATACTTGACTATGGCTTTAATTTTCTTCCTACACCCATACACATTGACAATTCTGCTACCAAGTTTATCACTGACAATCCTGTTCAACATTCAAAAACAAAACACATAGAGATCAGATATCACTTTTTGAGAGATTGCTCAGAAAAAGGTCTGATCAAGTTGATCAAAGTCCATATAGACAATCAATTGGCTAACCAATTTACTAAACCATTTGATTCAACAAGATTTGAATTTTTGGTTCAGTCACTTGAATGATCAACTTTGAATCAAACAAGTAATATTTTTCAAAACATTAAAATCAAACAAGCTTGATTTTGTCAAAGTCGAAGTTTAACATCAAACATGTATCTTTCAAAATCAAGATATCAAACAAACACATCATTTTTTTAATTATATTGAATCACACATACCATTCATGAGAAATGATAGTACACTAGCATATTCTTCACTTGAGTCATTTTCCACTAATAAAGACTGATAATACTTTGCTTGATATATGGATAGGCTCAGCATGAGACACCTAACAACACATACAATAGTGAAGCACTAAATTCTTATGATTGTGTGGTCAAACAACACATCTTGGTTTATGGTGAGTATTAATCTATCCAATATAGGTTACTTATAAGTAACTACAATACACCAAGTGAAACAGTTTATAAATTGCTCAATTATAGAAGTGTCTCCTTTGTTATGATTTTCATAGACCTGGAGTACACCAAGGCATTCTTTGTTGTGCTAAGCACAGACCTGAATGACCTAAATAATGATCCAAAAAGATTCCCAATAAGGAAAATATCCATTATGGATGAACAATCAATAAAGTCTTTAAGACTACATTCCTTGTGAATGAATCAAAAGAATCCAAAAAAGGATCACCTTCCAAAGTAAAGTGAAAAGAATTCCAATGAGGATCAAACATCATGGATCAAATTGAGAATTTATACTCCTAAGTAGCTAGGTCTTAAGTATTGAATGTTCTTTCTAGCATATCTAGAGAAGGATTGTACAAAACATACTATCAGATGTGGGGTACATACTATAGGGTTTTCACAAGTTTATCAGAGTCATTTTATCCTTATAAAATGAAAAACACAGCGGAAATTGAATGATAAACTTGTTACAGTTAATTATAAACCAATTTATAATGTCTTTTAAAAGAAAACCCGTAATGGATCGTTATATGAAAACCATGCTTACAAACAACCATAGGGTGTTAAGAAATCTACCTCTCGAATGGGACAGAGGAGAAAGATCATTGATTGGCAGCTTCCAAAGCAGGAAACCTCAAGCTTGTCTACCCCAAGCCTCCAACACTACACCAGTTTGCTAGGATTTTCTTGAATCCGGTTCTGTTCTTAGTTTTCCTTGACCGATCGAGAGAAAAGCTACAATAGCACACCGATTGCACCTTTGTGTGTGTTGTAAGTCATCAGAGAGAGTGGTTGAATGCAATCATATATTGCACATCCTATGAAACTAAATTTCAGAGTGAGAGAAAAGTGGGCGGGACCCATCCCTTTAACCCATCCGTATTTCTCTAACATTCATCCGCATTAGTAAATGTGGATGAACAAACTCCAACCGCATTTGTAAATACGGAAGAAATAACTTCATCCTCATTTCCCAAATGTACATCCGCATTTGTCAATGCGGATAAGTAACTTTAGTATTTCCATAAATGCTCATCCACATTAGTAAATGCGGATGATCAGTCTCATCAGCATTTCTTTAAATGCTTATCCGCATTAGTAAATGCGGATGAAGTATTTCCTTCAGCATTTCCCAAAATGCACATCCGTATTAGTAAATGCAGATGAGGAACATTCATCCTCATTTCCTCAGTAACACATCCGCATTAGTAAATGCGGATGAACAAAAGAAATGCGGACAAAACACTGGTATTGTTTGTTCAACCATTTGAATAACAATACAAAGTACTCTCTCTTTTTTAGAATAAATCATCCATATAATTTATTCATAACACCAGTGCAAATATTTAGAAACCTAATTTCTAAATACTTCAAGTGTCGATATTTATTTATATGATCATATCATACAACAAACATTGTAGGTGTTTGTCTAGCTTGTTATTGGGTATGACCCGACTTGGATCATAACGTAATAACCACATCAATTCAATATGTGTCTTGGGCAGACCATCCCCAACAATCTCTCACTTGCACGAGATACATAGAGAATTGATGCAAGCAGTAAATACTGCCTAACAATGGTTTACTGCCCCTAATACGCATGACGAAGTGCCATTCAATAACATCATCTTCCTCAAGTCCCTTACTTGAAATGATTTAGGTGAATCTATCATTTATCCTTTTATTATAGATGTCATGTTAAATCTAGAGACACAGAATGATCATTCTCTGTTGATTTAACTTAATCAGGCCTTAGACATCATACTCTCAATGAATAAGAGGAACAAATCCTATCTTGACTACATACGTTTCTTACAATCACATTGTATCACACCTGAAACTAGCCTTATGTACTGTCCATTATTTCAGAACAGCAAAGAACTAGATCAAAGTATAATATTTGGTGAATATCGAAACCCAATATGTATCTCAGGTCGAAGGATACAACGATATTCGCCTTTACTCAAATTTACTTATGATCAATTACATAATTCCATGCAGTAAAATATGAGAGCGGGTCTATCCAATATTTGTATCCCACAAATATTTATGAACCTTGGTAGCAACCTCTTGCTCTATATTCATACCTCATGAATATCCACCAATCCAAGTTCATATTAGTCTTACTTCATAATCGTTCCCACAAATATGACCAACTACGGACATTTAGAATAATAAACATATTCATGGATTTAAACATGCTAAAATAGAACATAACTCATAGCATCATAATCATATATATATATATATGAGTCAAAACAATAATTGTTCTGATATTTAAATACAAAATAGATCAAATCCAATCACTAGAATATCGAAGTCCTAAGGCACAAGTATGACTCTCATGCTTTGGCCTTTCAAGGAGCTTCGTGAGTGGATCCGCAACATTTTGATCAGTGTGAACTTTGCGAATACATATCTTTCCTTTTTCAACTTCATCTCTTATGTAGTTGAATCTCCGCTCAATGTGCCTTGTCTTTTGATGTGAACGGGGTTCCTTGATTTGAGCAATCGCACCTTCGTTGTCACAAAAGATCTCTAGGGGATCTTGAATGGTAGAGACAACCCCTAGATCGGCAATGAATTTCTTCAACCATGCAGCTTCCTGTGCTGCCAATGAAGCGGCGATGTATTCTGATTCTATAGTGGACAATGCTACCACATCCTGTTTTGAACTCTTCCAGGATACAACCCCTCTATTCATAATGAAGACATACCCCGATTATGATCGAGAATCATCTCGATTAGTTTGGAAACTCGCATCCGTGTAACCCTTTACAACGAGTTCCTCTTCACCAGATCTGTATATCAGAACATATCCTTAGTCCTCCTAAGGTATTTGAATATACTCTTAACAACCATCCAATAACTATTTCCCGGATTCTGTTGATATCTGCTTGTCATGCTTAAGGCGCATGATACGTCTGGTCTAGTGCATATCATCACATACATGATGGATCCTATAGCAGATGCATATGGGATTTCCTTCATCCTTTCTTGGTCATCCTTTGAGCTTGGACATTGAGATGCACTCAATATTGTCCCTCTTTGAATAGGTACCAAACCTTTCTTAGAGTTCTCCATCTTGAACCTTTTCAAGATTTTATCAAGGTATGCACTTTGGTTCAAACCTATCAACCGCCTTGATCTATCCCTATAGATCTTTATTCCCAAAATATAGGCGGCTTCACCAAGATCTTTGATGGAAAAACAACTTCCAAGCTAGGTTTAACACCTTCCAGGATTGGAATATCATTTCCAAACAGTAATATATCATCAACATACATGTGATGATGCTCCCACTAGCTTTCTTATACACACAAGCTTCATCAGCGTTCTTGATGAATCCAAACCTTTTTATCTCTTCATCAAAACATTGATTCCAACTTCATGATGTTGTTTTAATCCATAGATTGATTTCTTTAACTTGTATACTTTATTAGGATATTATGGATCGATAAAACCTTTGGGCCGAACCATATAGACATTCTCTTCAAGATGTCCATTAAGGAAAGCAGTTTTGACATCCATTTGCCAAATCTCATAGTCATAATATGCTGCTATGGCAAATAATATCCTAATTGACTTTAGCATCGCCAAGGGCGAGAAAGTTTCATCATAATCAGCCCCTTGAGTTTGAGTGAAACCTTTTGCTATAATCTTGCTTTATAAGTTATCTTCTTGAAAACCTACTTACATCCAACTGTTTTGGAGTTAAGCGGTGGCACAACCAATTCCCACACTTGGTTGTCATATATGGATTTCATCTCTACGTTCATGGCTTCAAGCCACTTGTCACAATCTGAATTGGACATTGCATCATGGTACGTAGTTGGTTCATCCGAGTCAACTACATAGCATTCATTCATGAAAAATCCATATCTTTCGAGTGGATAGCTAGTTCTACCAGATCTGCGAATGTTTTGTGTGTATTGATCAACCACTTGATCATTATCAATAACCTCTTGTTGATTGCTAGTATCAATCAACTGTATATCGGCTTGTGGTTCTCGATCCTCATCAAGTTCCACTATTCTATCGGTAGTTCCTTCCATAAGGAATTTAGTTTCCAAGAACTCAACCTTTTGAGCAATAAATACCTTTTGCTTTGTTGGATTGTAGAAGTAATATCCTATCGAGTCTTTGGGATATCCTACAAAGATACACTTAGTGGATCGGCTTTCTAACTTGTTTGGGGGTGTTCTGCTTAGCATAAGCCTCACAACCCCATACCTTTAAATATGATAACGATGGAACCCTTCCATGCCATATTTCAAAAGGTGACTTATCCACTTTCTTGGTTGGGACCATATTTAGAATACGAGCCACAGAGAGCAATGCGAAACCCTAAAATGACAGAGGTAGTGTGGTTTTAGCCATCATAGATCAAACCATATCCAATAGGGTTCGGTTTCTCCTCTCAGACACACCATTATGCTGTGGTGTTCCGGGTGGAGCAAGCTGTGAGACAATCCCACAACTCCTAAGATGATCTTGAAAGGCATCACTAAGTTATTCACCTCCTCTATCCGAATAAAGAACTTTGATGGTTTTGTTGAGTTGATTTTCTACTTCATTCTTGAAGATTTTGAATGTTTCAAAAGCTTCATCTTTGTGTCTCAACAAGTAGGCATAACCATAACGACTATAATAACGTAATGAAGTATCTTTCACCATTCCTTGTCATTGCTTTAAAAGGACCACATACATCCGAATATATGATTCCTAATAAGTCTTTTGCCCTTTGGTTAGTACCACTAAAGGGTTCCTTGATCATCTTTCCTTATAAACAAGATTCACACTTATCAAATGAACCCTCTTCATTTGCTTCCAAAAGACCATTCTTTTGAAGTGTTTAAGTACGATTCTTGTTTATGTGACCAAGACGATAATGCCAAAGATATAATTCACTTAAACCCATTTTAAGTTTCTTGGTGCTCGACTGGTATAACGAGTTATTAAAGGATGAGTCATCATGAACCTATTCATAAATACCATTAAAAGGCATAGCCTTGAAATAAAATATATCATCCATAAATACACAAATACCATCATTTACAAACTTTAATACATAACCAAATTGTTTTAGAAGGGAAACATAAATTATGTTCCTAGTCAAACTAGGAGCATACAAAACATTCTTCAAAATGACTTCCAAACCACTTGGAAGCTTCATGATATAGTCTTCTTGGGCTTCGACATCAACTTTTGCTCCGTTGCCGATATAGAGACTAGTATCCGCCTTCTTAAAATGCTTATTTCTTTTGAACCCCTGCAACAAATTGCAAATATGAGTTCCACATCCCGTATCTAATACCCATGTGTTTGAGGAAATAACATTAAGTTTAATATGGATCATGAAAGTTGTACATGAGGTCTGCCCAGCATCCCTCTTGTTTCTCAACTCCTTGAGATAGATTGGACAATTCCTCTTCCAATGTCCTATCTCACCACACTCAAAGCATGGATCTTTCTCCATAACCTTTGGCTTCTTAAGCGTCGGTTTTGGGGTTCCTGCTTTAGTCTTTCCTTTACCCTTTCCTTTGATGTACCCCTTGCCTTTGGCAACATTTGCCTTGGGTTTGGGGTGATGCCTCTTGATTGTGAGAACCGGTAAAACCCTTTTACCCATCCCTACCTTGTTTGTTTTGAGCATTGCATGAAGTTCCCTATTGCTCTTGTCCCATCCATTCATGTTATAATTCCTGATAAAAGTCTCAAACTTCTTGGTTAGACCATTGAGGATCAAATCCGTGGCCAACTCTTTTGAGATGGGACAATTTAGTCTTTCGAGGTGATCAATGTGGCTTTTCATCTTCATCACATAAGATGATACAGATTGGGTTTCTTCCATTCGACATGCATGAAGCACTCGAACCGTTTCAAAGCACTCTACCCTGGCTTGTTGATGGAACATTTCCTTCAGCTGGGTAATCATGTCGTATGCCCCGTGATGATCAAAATCCTTTTGAAGCTCTGGAATCATGGTTCCTAACACTAGGCAAGAAACTTGCATAGAATCCTCAGTGTGCTTAACCCGATCCTCGTAGGCATCAACATCATCAATGTTGGGCTCATCGGGAATAGGATCGTCCAACACGTATGATTTATTTTCCTGCTTGAGAACAATTCTCAAGTTTTGAAACCAATCCATGAAATTATTATGGTTTAGATGATCCTTTTCCAGGATAGTTCTCAATGATAGGTTATGGACGGTCAGGGAGGTAGTGTTGTTATTATTAGCGGCCATAACTACAATATAAACAAAGTTCAGTTTTAGTATTTTTAAAATAACATTTTAACTATTAATACCCTTTCATGTCTCATAGACAGTTAATAATTAAAATCTAGAATCCAACGTTACATTCAAATAATGGGTAGGTGAGCTTTATCCCATTATTTAAATTAACAAGGTAGTTAACTTTTGACAATTGCAACCCTTTGCAACTTCTAGTTTATGGGATGGGTTAAACGTATTTATGTTTAGTCGTCATGTTTAAACCTATCAACACCATTGTACGCCATGCTTCGGTGACCCTGTTCACATGGTTTCCAATTCAAGTCGTCCTACTTACACACACGTGTGAGTTTACACATACAGGTGGTTATGTGACCTTTATCCAACAAATATGTTAAACTCACCTCAAACACACAAGTTCCCTAAATGTGGTTAGGTGACCTTTATCCCACAAATAGTTCCCAAGTGATTCGAGTGTTGTATAAAAGGATGGTGTTAAACTTGTTCAAAAGGGATTTTGTTTCCATTAATTCTAGTTATGAAAACATTTTGTACCTTACATTTGCATGCATTCAAATGTGTGGTACACAAGTGAAACCAATTTCAAAAGTTCTTTCACTAAAACCAATTTTATTGCAAAAACATTAACTTTTAATAAAACCATTTTATTACCCATGTTAATGTCTCCAAAAGAACCGTTTGCAGCTTGTTGTTGATTTGAAATTGTTTAATAGTGCATATCCAAATATCACATGAACAATAAATTAAATCAACCATACAAGCAACACATACAACAACAAGTTCATAACCATAGCCAACTAATTTAGCATCACTTGTTGGCCGAAACAAGTGAGTTATAAGGTCCTTCCTAAGGGTAACACTTGTGTCGGTGAACTCCCACTTGATCCCGCATCCAAATTCTTCAAGTGTCCACTTTGTGTTGTGATTCTTCCATTCGATTTGAGCTCCCAAATGGACTTACATTCTGCACCAAACCCCTTTGGGCCTTCAAAATGTGTTTTCGGTTATTGGGCTTATATCCCATTAAGAGCTATGAAGCCCTTTGGGCATAAAATTGACCCAAACCAAAAAACATTCTTGTTGTGTGACATCCGGTAATTTTCCGTTACCAAACTCCGTTTGTTCCGTTAAGTCTTGCATACACGTGTCGTGCACACACTAGTTGTCGTTGAACGTTGGTGACTTAACAATAATCAGTAATGTTAAATTGATGATAATTAAGTTAACAATGTGATTATTAAGTTATGCTTATGTGATTTGAATGTTAACTGTAATTTTATCGCGTAACGTGAAAACGTGCATATTTATTTCGTGTGTTTTGTGATAAATGGGAATTATGCATGATTGTTATTTGTGATTAATAATAATTGTGTTTAGTAGTTAAAAACTATTTAAAAACTATTCAAAAAGCCTAATCTTTATAAAATACAAATTATAAGGGTTAAAAGGGTAAATATGATTAATTAAGTTACAAAATCAAAAAAAATCCTAACCCTAACCTCCCCATAATCGGCCGCGACCTACCTCTCCCTCTCCCTTGCGATTTCGGCCAAGATCATCCAATTAAACATCGATTTGATTGAGTTCAAGCATTACAACAAGTTAGCAAGCATCAAATACAAGCCATTACACGATTAAAGGTTAGTTTTTGGTGTTCCTTTCATGTATTTGACTATGGCCGAATGGTAGGTTCGATTTTGGTGATTTGGAGGTCGATTACATGTTGTTTGTTGATGTTAATGTGTTTGTTAGATAGATTACATGTAAATTAACGTCAAGTATGCAAGAAAGTTTGGATTTTGGTTGTTTGTTCATATGATCATCTTGGCCGTGAGTTTGAGGCGAGTTTGGATCAAATTGGATGTTGAATGTTGGTTGTTTGATGTTGTAATGATGTTAGTTGGATTGTATATATGCTAGTTAACGTCGATTATTCAAGAAAGCTACAATTTTGATACATTGTTCATAGGTTACTAATAATAGTAACTTTATTTTGCATGAATTGATTATTGGATGATGTATGAATGTTATGGATGTGTTTGTGATGATGATTAGACGCTAGGTTGATGATATTGTGACATCCGTCACCAAAACAGGTACGTTAACTTTGGCATTGATTTGGATTGTGGCTTTTGAGTTTGATGTTAGTCATATTTGGGCTTGGTCGTAATTTATGGCTCTTCCTTGGTGGGCCCAAATTTTAGCTTATTGGGCCTATGTTTTCGTGTTGGGCCTAGGGTTTCTATCATTAAGGTGACCATTGGGCTTGTAATCGTACGAGGTCCAGTGTATTGAGCCAAATCAAGGTTTTTTTCTAAAAGGTGAAACACGAAATTCATATCGAAACCCAACTAATCTCAAATCCATGGGCTTTGCCTAAAGTCTAGTAAATACATTTAATTCAATCTAAACATTTAAAACTAAATGATTTATAGGGCATGTGATAGCTCGTTGGAACCGTTATTGCGCGCGGAATTTGAAAACGTAAAAATTAGTCGACACGCGGTTCGAGACGTGACGGATTACGCGAGACGGGCCAAGGGCCCGAGGGCCCTTCTTCCCTCCCTTGTTGCGGCCGCAAGCTAATAAGGGGGTATTCCCCTTTGTTTTGCCTCATTTTCACAATTTGGATTTTTCCATTGTAACCCTAGCCACCACCACACAAAAATACTCTCTTCTTCTCTATAACCTATCGAAAAATTCTGAAGATTCTTGAGCATCCATCGAGTTTTGAGCAATCAAATCGTCCAAGAACTTTAAACTAAGCTAGATTCACTCGTCTTCAAAGCTACGGTAAGCGAAAATCGTTTTTGATGAATTTTCATTCTAGTTTTACTCTAGAATCGATGATATTCATCATCTATATTCAGAATCTTCATCTAATAATCTCTCATTCTTGTTTTTTGGTGCTAGATCGTGAAGATCTAAGTGTTACGATTGTCGGGTTCGCCATTTGGTAAAAACTCTAATTCTTGGTCTTGTATGGGAATCGAATCTAAAAGATTGGGATATAATCTTGGATGACCTGCCCTTAATCGATATTTTGGACCTATAAAACGTTTTGAAATAACTAGAATTGTTCCTTGAAAGTATTGATGTGTTGAACAAATCGAAATAACGAAACTAACAATCTGGGCAGCTTGCTGTCAGAAAAATGGGTCATCTTGTTCGTGTGATAACTTGGTCGAAACACGCCCAATTGGGGCAAAATCTGGGTCTAAATTTAAGCTCTATGAGTCCTCTAACTAACCCAAGTGGTTTCATGTCGTTTCGACATCGTTTGGTCCTCCAAACGTAGCAAACAAAACTGAAGGTCAAAACTGACGAATCTGGGCAGCAGATTGGTCTATATTCTTCGTGTCATAACTTACTCATATTTTGTCAAATGAACCTGATTCTTTTTCTGTAGTTAATTTAAAGTCTCTTCTTTCAAACGAAACTTTTTACGCAATGATTCGTTATCGTTTCGATCTCCAAACAGCCTATACAAGACTGATGCGCAATCAGATATGTATGCTGAATTATCTTGTTAAAACTTAAAAGTAAGGATTGGAACTAAATAATCTAAATTAAGACAAGTTTTGCATATAATATTGATTAAAACTCTTTACAAAAGAATTTATTTAATTAGTGGGACGATGTAAAACCTTGATTAGCGTTAAGGGCTGGACTAAAAGGATTACACCCATATTAGCCATCTATATTTGGTGATATATTAATCCTTTTGTGTATTATATATTTTTAGTGCTTACTCTGCGTGTTGTGGGATTTGAACTGTGACATTTCAAGGTGAGTTTCACGGCCCCTTTTTAATATATTTTACTTTGGAGAAAAACATGCTCATGGTTTTGGACTATGCCGTGTTGATTTTCTTTTGAAATATTGTATGTGGTTTGGGTCATAGTATGAGTCTTGATATTTAATCATGAGTGTGTACTTGTGCTTGTGCTTGTGCTTCAACTTGTGTACTTGGATGTTATGGAGAGATATTGTAAGTACTAACGGGTTAACACCCCACCCATGTTGTCGGTATACTAGTCGAGACCGACTTGGCCGGGGCTTGCCCTTGGGTGAATATAATCTGGTTGTGTGCAAATTTTGGAATGTCTTGGATTTGGGTTACATTCGAACTTATGTTGATATCTTGACTGCTATGTATCTCTTCACATACAATTTTCTATACATGTTTACACGGCAAAATATTTGTACTTATAAACCTGTGAACTCACCAACGTATGTTGACCTTTTTAGAGCATGTCTTTTCAGGTAATGAAGTCTAGGTGTATGGCTGTGGACTTAGACGAGACCGCTCCACTAGGAGCATTAGACATTCAAGAGACTTTTGGGACATGTTGTGGATTGTTGGGTTTTATGGATTGTAATTTTGAGGATTTTGAGATTTTTATTGTTTGACAATTGTATTGATTTGTTTCTGGATGGAGCTTTGGTATGATTATGCATTTTGGTATGACGTTCTGGTAGTGACTATCCTTGACATGTGTTCCTATGTGTCGGGTGACGTCATGACCTATGTACGGAGAATACCTTTAGATATTCTCTTGAACCCCAATGTGTTATGACGATCCCGTCCGTCGCATCCTCGTGTTTCCGCTTTAGCGAGGGTGTGACAGATTGGTATCAGAGCCATTGGTTATAGAGAATTAGGTGGATTATTCGACCTAGACTATAACCTAAGTACCCACATGTAGTATGCATCATAGGATTATGTGTGTACTGTTATACATGCGAATGTTTTATGTGTATTATCTGTCGTGCTATGTTGCCTGCCTTATGTGTTATCTGTGATCTTCTTATTTGGAGGGCTTTGGTCATCGTATTATCTATGCATGCCTTGAGAAAGCAGTAGGTAAGAACGTCCTCTCATTATGCGCTTGATTATTATTTGGTCTGGAGTGAAAAGTGCAGCTGTAAGGATTCTTTTAAAGCACTTTGGGTGTTAAGCCAATCTTTATTATGTGCGTCTGCTGGTGTTAGCTATGTTGTACGAGGTCTTATTTACAACTTGTGAGTTGGATATTGGGAGATGGACATGCTAGCTTACTTGACAACAACAGACAAGGGCCATGGCGTATTCGGGTTAGATGGCAGCTTATTTGGATCTCGGTCTACACTAAATGGACTCGTTTGACCATCCCTTATCTAAGTGAATGCTTTCTCAACTGATTCCTCTGTACAACCTCGATCACTTAACCTTCGGTTAGTGACCATATCCTTGATTTTTCCAATCATAGATAACACTCTGTACTTAACAAGACATGTTAACTCTGGTAGGAGGAGCTAGTGGTGACCATGCAATGCAAATTACCATTACGGGTGCACACGTAATTGCAATTTGCCGTGCATGCGAAATCTGGCAAACCTCTTCGTGAGATAACAGTCATAGTTAGTACGAATCTTCCATTTTATACATGGGATAGTGGAGTTCCTGTTATTATGATAATCTACGGTGTGGAAACACCAATCCCTTTTATCCTTGAATCAATACAAATAGATCTAGAGCATTCATGGGAATCATAATGGACCTTTTAGCCAGGTATCTATGAGACGTTTCTCTCACTTTTGTTTCTGTGATCGTGGAAGTTGACTACATGTTTGAAATGTACTTGGTCTTTGAAGAATTGAAGAAGGGAAGTGAGACTCCTTGTACCTATGCTGCTTTGTTCAAACTGAGCATAATACTTATAGCATTGGTTGTCGAGAGATCCTAGCATTACACTTGATGGAGTAAATGGATGTCATGTAACCAGTTTAGACGTCATCCTTGGTATATCATCGGTGTGGTGGGAACGCTGCGAGGAACCCTATACATAAACATCTTTGCTATGCTAGGGATGTGTCTGAACTGGGCTATGTGATGATCCGAGAGGATTAGAGATGGACATGGTGAGACTGATAAATTGAAAGAAAGTGGCACTGGAGGCAGGATTGGTTGTACGTGCACGAAGTTCATGATGTGCAAGCCAAAAGAGTTCGACAGGAAGTTGGAGCAATAGCTCTGACCCGTTGCATTGAGAAAACAGAAATGGATGTGAACATCAAGATCGGTGCTAAAAATCAAAATGCAAAGAGTGTTATTCGGCCACTACTGGGCAAAGCACTAACATGGTGGAATATTCAAGTTCAAGTATGAAGTAGAAAAGTTGTGATGGTCATGACTTTGTATGGGCTAAGCAGTAGTAACTGAGAGGTACTACCTCATGGATAAGATGCAAAATATAGATCATTATTTTTGGAATCAAGTAATGGTAGGATCTAGTCATGCGCTTATCCGTACCAATTCCATAAGTTGGCAAAGGTGGTGTCATATTTGTGGCACATAAATCAAAGCGAATGGAAAAGTACATTGGGGGGCTGGTTCTATAGCTTGTGAAATGGTGGTCACTACTACACCCCAACCATTTGGAGTGCAATACGAAAGACATATATTCTAGTTGATAAAATTGTTCATATTAGACCCTTGAGAAAGCTAATGAGACGTAGAGGGATGTTAAGGAACTCGGTGAACTAGCTGGTGTTAAAGTAGACAAGAAGGACAAGTTCATGAAAGGATATGGTGTTGTCATACTGGCAATGAAGGGCTATGTTGGCACTTGTCTGGAGAGTAATAAGTGCAATAGCACCACCCAACTATGATTTCATGGCCTGTGTGGTTCAATTTCAAGCAATTGGAATGCTTAGCGAAGAGTTTTAAGGTATTTGTGAATCTAGTTGTGCCGATTAATACGGTCGAGTCGGAAGGAGCTTGACGCTGACATTATGAGTGCGGTGCCAGGAGCATTATCAAGATGCATATGCGTGGTTAAATAGGGCTCTAGGACAAACGATCAATTAAAAAAAACAAAAAAAAAACAAAAAAAAACAAAAAAAAAAACAATACAAATTTGGCCTGCAATTTATGCAGACCCAGGGCAAGGCAAGATGGCAACCCTGCTCATAGAAAGGAATTTAGGATTGATGTCAATGATGTCCAAGAGGATCCTTGCGTAGTGACTTTGACTTTTGTAACTAAGTTGGACTTAACCCCAGTCACGAGGAGTGTGTGTTAATAATGGGCTAAAGATAGACTTGTAAACACTAGAGAGGTAATAGGGGACTGTACTATGCTATTAGCAAATCATGCATTAGAATACATTTTGTACGATTTGGGCATGAAAGTTTCAACATGGTCACGGGGATAGATTGATCGTCAAGGAATAGTGCTGAGATCATCGGATGTGAGAAGTTTGCTGGCATACCATTATCAAAGGTGAGACACCTAATGTGTATGGTGAGAGATCAGAAGGGGACAACACGAAGATCTTGAGCATGAAGGTGGAGGAATAAAAGTTAAATGATATACCTATTGTGTGAAAATTCTAAGAAGTGTTCTTGAAGGATTTGGAATGATTGTCCGCTTCACAATAGGAGGACCTTTGGATTGAATTGGTACATAAAGCGATGTGTGTACCTAGGGCTTCTTATCGAGTAACACCATTGAAACTGTAAGACCTTTCTAATAAACTTTAGGAGTGGTTTGGTAAGAGTTTTATATGACCCACATGCACCATGAGGCACTAGTGCTTCTTCAGAGAAGAAGGATGGATCGTACAGGACGTGCATGGACTACTAAAAGCTGAATAAACTAACAGACAAGAACCGTTATCATTTTCCCAGGGATAAATGACTCATTCAATTAGCTTCATGTATCGACGTACTTTTTGAATATTGATCTCCGTTCGAAAATCATCAACATAGAGTACATGTGGATGAGATATCGAAGAAAGCATTTAGAACTCGTTATAGACATTACGAGTTTCTAGTTATGAATTTTGGGATACAAAGGCACTTTCGATGTTCATGAATGTGATGAAATAGAGGTGCATGTCATGCCCGAATAAATTGGTCGTAGTGTTCATTGAGGACATTTGATTTATTTGAGGATAAGGAGGATCATGAGAAACATATGGGGATAGTCTTAGAAATGTTGAAAAAGAGAAACTATATGCTAGGTACTCCAAGTGTGTCATCTATACTAACCACAAGAGTTTTCAACATATTTTTCACCAAAAAGAACTGAACATGAGACAGAGATGTTGGACTAAATTGTTCAGTGACTACGACTGTGTAATCTGGTATAACCTGAAAAAGGCAAATGTAGGTTCGGACGTGATGAGTTGTAAGGAAAGAGTCAAACCCATGTTCTTACCTCATTACCACTCAAGTCAAGTAAAATAAGAGAACTGAATGTGGAGGATAACGCTTTAAGAGGTCTAAGCAAATAGTTTGTACAAATAAACGATACATGATTGTACTTCATTAAGTGAATTTATGTTTCGTTTATGGGGTATGTGCAGACATTAGTGTGGACAAAGCACACACGTTAAGTATGTTGTTCATCCTGATGCTAACAAGAGGTGGCATGATCGTAAGGGCATGTATTGGTTCTTAGAATGAAAGAAGACATAGCGGACTATGTGTGCAAGTGTTTGACTAGTTCAAATGTTAAAGTGAGGCATCGAAGGCAACCTAGCCTATTATAATAGTTTGAGATTCTGGGTCGGGAGTGGAAAAACATGATTGCGGACTTCATCATGAAGCTAATAATAATAATTAGTAGTGTGTATGATTTGATTTGAGTCATTGTGGAAAACATGACCAAATTTGGTCATCTCCGGACAAATCGTGAGCACTACTAGATGTAAATGTTGGCTAGGAATTATGTTAGTGAAATTGTGGATAGAAATAGAGATACCAGTAAATAGGTTGTAAAACCTAAAACACCATCTCAAGAAACTTTGTTCTTATGGGCAGTTCACGAGCTGTTGCCTTGGAATGACATTGTTTATCTTGTCAAAAGGAGCAAATTTTCACCTAGATTTGCAAGAATAGTTAAGACTCCAGGACAATTTTGGTCCTGTGATTTATTGGATGGTCCAAGGAATTTGAGCGGACGGCAAATTTTAAGTTGCCTATGTTCTAGTATGGTTTGTGGTTAAAGAAGTCAAAATTTTGGGAGGTAGTAGAAATCCTTATCGTAAAGACTAGGTGGAATTCAAAACGAGAACATAAATCTTATCTTTTCATGGGAAGTTTATTGAGGGCTAAGTACCCACCTGTTCGCGGATGGCATTGCAGTTGATAACTCCAGTTGAATTTCGGGACGAAATTCTCTCAACTGGGGGATACTGTGACATCCGTCACCAAAACAGGTACGTTAACTTTGGCATTGATTTGGATTGTGGCTTTTGAGTTTGATGTTAGTCATATTTGGGCTTGGTCGTAATTTATGGCTCTTACTTGGTGGGCCCAAATTTTAGCTTATTGGGCCTATGTTTTCGTGTTGGGCCTAGGGTTTCTATCATTAAGGTGACCATTGGGCTTGTAATCGTACGAGGTCCAGTGTATTGAGCCAAATCAAGGTTTTTTTCTAAAAGGTGAAACACGAAATTCATATCGAAACCCAACTAATCTCAAATCCATGGGCTTTGCTTAAAGTCTAGTAAATACATTTAATTCAATCTAAACATTTAAAACTAAATGATTTATAGGGCATGTGATAGCTCGTTGGAACCGTTATTGCGCGCGGAATTTGAAAACGTAAAAATTAGTCGACACGCGGTTCGAGACGTGACGGATTACGTGAGACGGGCCAAGGGCCCGAGGGCCCTTCTTCCCTCCCTTGTTGCGGCCGCAAGCTAATAAGGGGGTATTCCCCTTTGTTTTGTCTCATTTTCACAATTTGGATTTTTCCATTGTAACCCTAGCCACCACCACACAAAAATCCTCTCTTCTTCTCTATAACCTATCGAAAAATTCTGAAGATTCTTGAGCATCCATCGAGTTTTGAGCAATCAAATCGTCCAAGAACTTTAAACTAAGCTAGATTCACTCGTCTTCAAAGCTACGGTAAGCGAAAATCGTTTTTGATGAATTTTCATTCTAGTTTTACTCTAGAATTGATGATATTCATCATCTATATTCAGAATCTTCATCTAATAATCTCTCATTCTTGTTTTTTTGGTGCTAGATCGTGAAGATCTAAGTGTTACGATTGTCGGGTTCGCCATTTGGTAAAAACTCTAATTCTTGGTCTTGTATGGGAATCGAATCTAAAAGATTGGGATATAATCTTGGATGACCTGCCCTTAATCGATATTTTGGACCTATAAAACGTTTTGAAATAACTAGAATTGTTCCTTGAAAGTATTGATGTGTTGAACAAATCGAAATAACGAAACTAACAATCTGGGCAGCTTGCTGTCAGAAAAATGGGTCATCTTGTTCGTGTGATAACTTGGTCGAAACACGCCCAATTGGGTCAAACTCTGGGTCTAAATTTAAGCTCTATGAGTCCTCTAACTAACCCAAGTGGTTTCATGTCGTTTCGACATCGTTTGGTCCTCCAAACGTAGCAAACAAAACTGAAGGTCAAAACTGACGAATCTGGGCAGCAGATTGGTCTATATTCTTCGTGTCATAACTTACTCATATTTTGTCAAATGAACCTGATTCTTTTTCTGGAGTTAATTTAAAGTCTCTTCTTTCAAACGAAACTTTTTACGCAATGATTCGTTATCGTTTCGATCTCCAAACAGCCTATACAAGACTGATGCGCAATCAGATATGTATGCTGAATTATCTTGTTAAAACTTAAAAGTAAGGATTGGAACTAAATAATCTAAATTAAGACAAGTTTTGCATATAATATTGATTAAAACTCTTTACAAAAGAATTTATTTAATTAGTGGGACGATGGAAAACCTTGATTAGCGTTAAGGGCTGGACTAAAAGGATTACACCCATATTAGCCATCTATATTTGGTGATATATTAATCCTTTTGTGTATTATATATTTTTAGTGCTTACTCTGCGTGTTGTGGGATTTGAACTGTGACATTTCAAGGTGAGTTTCACGGCCCCTTTTTAATATATTTTACTTGGGGGAAAAACATGCTCATGGTTTTGGACTATGCCGTGTTGATTTTCTTTTGAAATATTGTATGTGGTTTGGGTCATAGTATGAGTCTTGATATTTAATCATGAGTGTGTACTTGTGCTTGTGCTTGTGCTTCAACTTGTGTACTTGGATGTTATGGAGAGATATTGTTAGTACTAACGGGTTAACACCCCCACCCATGTTGTCGGTATACTAGTCGAGACCGACTTGGCCGGGGCTTGCCCTTGGGTGAATATAATCTGGTTGTGTGCAAATTTTGGAATGTCTTGGATTTGGGTTACATTCGAACTTATGTTGATATCTTGACTGCTATGTATCTCTTCACATACAATTTTCTATACATGTTTACACGGCAAAATATTTGTACTTATAAACCTGTGAACTCACCAACGTATGTTGACCTTTTTAGAGCATGTCTTTTCAGGTAATGAAGTCTAGGTGTATGGCTGTGGACTTAGACGAGACCGCTCCACTAGGAGCATTAGACATTCAAGAGACTTTTGGGACATGTTGTGGATTGTTGGGTTTTATGGATTGTAATTTTGAGGATTTTGAGATTTTTATTGTTTGACAATTGTATTGATTTGTTTCTGGATGGAGCTTTGGTATGATTATGCATTTTGGTATGACGTTCTGGTAGTGACTATCCTTGACATGTGTTCCTATGTGTCGGGTGACGTCATGACCCATGTACGGAGAATACCTTTAGATATTCTCTTGAACCCCAATGTGTTATGACGATCCCGTCCGTCGCATCCTCGTGTTTCCGCTTTAGCGAGGGTGTGACAGATTGGTATCAGAGCCATTGGTTATAGAGAATTAGGTGGATTATTCGACCTAGACTATAACCTAAGTACCCACATGTAGTATGCATCATAGGATTATGTGTGTACTGTTATACATGCGAATGTTTTATGTGTATTATCTGTCGTGCTATGTTGCCTGCCTTATGTGTTATCTGTGATCTTCTTATTTGGAGGGCTTTGGTCATCGTATTATCTATGCATGCCTTGAGAAAGCAGTAGGTAAGAACGTCCTCTCATTATGCGCTTGATTATTATTTGGTCTGGAGTGAAAAGTGCAGCTGTAAGGATTCTTTTAAAGGACTTTGGGTGTTAAGCCAACCTTTATTATGTGCGTCTGCTGGTGTTAGCTATGTTGTACGAGGTCTTATTTACAACTTGTGAGTTGGATATTGGGAGATGGACATGCTAGCTTACTTGACAACAACAGACAAGGGCCATGGCGTATTCGGGTTAGATGGCAGCTTATTTGGATCTCGGTCTACACTAAATGGACTCGTTTGACCATCCCTTATCTAAGTGAATGCTTTCTCAACTGATTCCTCTGTACAACCTCGATCACTTAACCTTCGGTTAGTGACCATATCCTTGATTTTTCCAATCATAGATAACACTCTGTACTTAACAAGACATGTTAACTCTGGTAGGAGGAGCTAGTGGTGACCATGCAATGCAAATTACCATTACGGGTGCACACGTAATTGCAATTTGCCGTGCATGCGAAATCTGGCAAACCTCTTCGTGAGATAACAGTCATAGTTAGTACGAATCTTCCATTTTATACATGGGATAGTGGAGTTCCTGTTATTATGATAATCTACGGTGTGGAAACACCAATCCCTTTTATCCTTGAATCAATACAAATAGATCTAGAGCATTCATGGGAATCATAATGGACCTTTTAGCCAGGTATCTATGAGACGTTTCTCTCACTTTTGTTTCTGTGATCGTGGAAGTTGACTACATGTTTGAAATGTACTTGGTCTTTGAAGAATTGAAGAAGGGAAGTGAGACTCCTTGTACCTATGCTGCTTTGTTCAAACTGAGCATAATACTTATAGCATTGGTTGTCGAGAGATCCTAGCATTACACTTGATGGAGTAAATGGATGTCATGTAACCAGTTTAGACGTCATCCTTGGTATATCATCGGTGTGGTGGGAACGCTGCGAGGAACCCTATACATAAACATCTTTGCTATGCTAGGGATGTGTCTGAACTGGGCTATGTGATGATCCGAGAGGATTAGAGATGGACATGGTGAGACTGATAAATTGAAAGAAAGTGGCACTGGAGGCAGGATTGGTTGTACGTGCACGAAGTTCATGATGTGCAAGCCAAAAGAGTTCGACAGGAAGTTGGAGCAATAGCTCTGACCCGTTGCATTGAGAAAACAGAAATGGATGTGAACATCAAGATCGGTGCTAAAAATCAAAATGCAAAGAGTGTTATTCGGCCACTACTGGGCAAAGCACTAACATGGTGGAATATTCAAGTTCAAGTATGAAGTAGAAAAGTTGTGATGGTCATGACTTTGTATGGGCTAAGCAGTAGTAACTGAGAGGTACTACCTCATGGATAAGATGCAAAATATAGATCATTATTTTTGGAATCAAGTAATGGTAGGATCTAGTCATGCGCTTATCCGTACCAATTCCATAAGTTGGCAAAGGTGGTGTCATATTTGTGGCACATAAATCAAAGCGAATGGAAAAGTACATTGGGGGGCTGGTTCTATAGCTTGTGAAATGGTGGTCACTACTACACCCCTAACCATTTGGAGTGCAATACGAAAGACATATATTCTAGTTGATAAAATTGTTCATATTAGACCCTTGAGAAAGCTAATGAGACGTAGAGGGATGTTAAGGAACTCGGTGAACTAGCTGGTGTTAAAGTAGACAAGAAGGACAAGTTCATGAAAGGATATGGTGTTGTCATACTGGCAATGAAGGGCTATGTTGGCACTTGTCTGGAGAGTAATAAGTGCAATCAGCACCACCCAACTATGATTTCATGGCCTGTGTGGTTCAATTTCAAGCAATTGGAATGCTTAGCGAAGAGTTTTAAGGTATTTGTGAATCTAGTTGTGCCGATTAATACGGTCGAGTCGGAAGGAGCTTGACGCTGACATTATGAGTGCGGTGCCAGGAGCATTATCAAGATGCATATGCGTGGTTAAATAGGGCTCTAGGACAAACGATCAATTAAAAAAAACAAAAAAAAAACAAAAAAAAAACAAAAAAAAAAAAACAATACAAATTTGGCCTGCAATTTATGCAGACCCAGGGCAAGGCAAGATGGCAACCCTGCTCATAGAAAGGAATTTAGGATTGATGTCAATGATGTCCAAGAGGATCCTTGCGTAGTGACTTTGACTTTTGTAACTAAGTTGGACTTAACCCCAGTCACGAGGAGTGTGTGTTAATAATGGGCTAAAGATAGACTTGTAAACACTAGAGAGGTAATAGGGGACTGTACTATGCTATTAGCAAATCATGCATTAGAATACATTTTGTACGATTTGGGCATGAAAGTTTCAACATGGTCACGGGGATAGATTGATCGTCAAGGAATAGTGCTGAGATCATCGGATGTGAGAAGTTTGCTGGCATACCATTATCAAAAGGTGAGACACCTAATGTGTATGGTGAGAGATCAGAAGGGGACAACACGAAGATCTTGAGCATGAAGGTGGAGGAATAAAAGTTAAATGATATACCTATTGTGTGAAAATTCTAAGAAGTGTTCTTGAAGGATTTGGAATGATTGTCCGCTTCACAATAGGAGGACCTTTGGATTGAATTGGTACATAAAGCGATGTGTGTACCTAGGGCTTCTTATCGAGTAACACCATTGAAACTGTAAGACCTTTCTAATAAACTTTAGGAGTGGTTTGGTAAGAGTTTTATATGACCCACATGCACCATGAGGCACTAGTGCTTCTTCAGAGAAGAAGGATGGATCGTACAGGACGTGCATGGACTACTAAAAGCTGAATAAACTAACAGACAAGAACCGTTATCATTTTCCCAGGGATAAATGACTCATTCAATTAGCTTCATGTATCGACGTACTTTTTGAATATTGATCTCCGTTCGAAAATCATCAACATAGAGTACATGTGGATGAGATATCGAAGAAAGCATTTAGAACTCGTTATAGACATTACGAGTTTCTAGTTATGAATTTTGGGATACAAAGGCACTTTCGATGTTCATGAATGTGATGAAATAGAGGTGCATGTCATGCCCGAATAAATTGGTCGTAGTGTTCATTGAGGACATTCTGATTTATTTGAGGATAAGGAGGATCATGAGAAACATATGGGGATAGTCTTAGAAATGTTGAAAAAGAGAAACTATATGCTAGGTACTCCAAGTGTGTCATCTATACTAACCACAAGAGTTTTCAACATATTTTTCACCAAAAAGAACTGAACATGAGACAGAGATGTTGGACTAAATTGTTCAGTGACTATGACTGTGTAATCTGGTATAACCTGAAAAAGGCAAATGTAGGTTCGGATGTGATGAGTTGTAAGGAAAGAGTCAAACCCATGTTCTTACCTCATTACCACTCAAGTCAAGTAAAATAAGAGAACTGAATGTGGAGGATAAGGCTTTAAGAGGTCTAAGCAAATAGTTTGTACATATAAACGATACATGATTGTACTTTATTAAGTGAATTTATGTTTCGTTTATGGGGTATGTGCAGACATTAGTGTGGACAAAGCACACACGTTAAGTATGTTGTTCATCCTGATGCTAACAAGAGGTGGCATGATCGTAAGGGCATGTATTGGTTCTTAGAATGAAAGAAGACATAGCGGACTATGTGTGCAAGTGTTTGACTAGTTCAAATGTTAAAGTGAGGCATCGAAGACAACCTAGCCTATTATAATAGTTTGAGATTCTGGGTCGGGAGTGGAAAAACATGATTGCGGACTTCATCATGAAGCTAATAATAATAATTAGTAGTGTGTATGATTTGATTTGAGTCATTGTGGAAAACATGACCAAATTTGGTCATCTCCGGACAAATCGTGAGCACTACTAGATGTAAATGTTGGCTAGGAATTATGTTAGTGAAATTGTGGATAGAAATAGAGATACCAGTAAATAGGTTGTAAAACCTAAAACACCATCTCAAGAGACTTTGTTCTTATGGGCAGTTCACGAGCTGTTGCCTTGGAATGACATTGTTTATCTTGTCAAAAGGAGCAAATTTTCACCTAGATTTGCAAGAATAGTTAAGACTCCAGGACAATTTTGGTCCTGTGATTTATTGGATGGTCCAAGGAATTTGAGCGGACGGCAAATTTTAAGTTGCCTATGTTCTAGTATGGTTTGTGGTTAAAGAAGTCAAAATTTTGGGAGGTAGTAGAAATCCTTATCGTAAAGACTAGGTGGAATTCAAAACGAGAACATAAATCTTATCTTTTCATGGGAAGTTTATTGAGGGCTAAGTACCCACCTGTTCGCGGATGGCATTGCAGTTGATAACTCCAGTTGA
Organism: Flaveria sonorensis; assembly: GCA_025506505.1. Lineage (NCBI taxonomy): Eukaryota > Viridiplantae > Streptophyta > Magnoliopsida > Asterales > Asteraceae > Flaveria > Flaveria sonorensis. Next base: position 34,420,419 of record CM046429.1, on the reverse strand, counting down.
ATTTCGGGACGAAATTCTCTCAACTGGGGGATACTGTGACATCCGTCACCAAAACAGGTACGTTAACTTTGGCATTGATTTGGATTGTGGCTTTTGAGTTTGATGTTAGTCATATTTGGGCTTGGTCGTAATTTATGGCTCTTACTTGGTGGGCCCAAATTTTAGCTTATTGGGCCTATGTTTCGTGTTGGGCCTAGGGTTTCTATCATTAAGGTGACCATTGGGCTTGTAATCGTACGAGGTCCAGTGTATTGAGCCAAATCAAGGTTTTTTTCTAAAAGGTGAAACACGAAATTCATATCGAAACCCAACTAATCTCAAATCCATGGGCTTTGCCTAAAGTCTAGTAAATACATTTAATTCAATCTAAACATTTAAAACTAAATGATTTATAGGGCATGTGATAGCTCGTTGGAACCGTTATTGCGCGCGGAATTTGAAAACGTAAAAATTAGTCGACACGCGGTTCGAGACGTGACGGATTACGCGAGACGGGCCAAGGGCCCGAGGGCCCTTCTTCCCTCCCTTGTTGCGGCCGCAAGCTAATAAGGGGGTATTCCCCTTTGTTTTGCCTCATTTTCACAATTTGGATTTTTCCATTGTAACCCTAGCCACCACCACACAAAAATCCTCTCTTCTTCTCTATAACCTATCGAAAAATTCTGAAGATTCTTGAGCATCCATCGAGTTTTGAGCAATCAAATCGTCCAAGAACTTTAAACTAAGCTAGATTCACTCGTCTTCAAAGCTACGGTAAGCGAAAATCGTTTTTGATGAATTTTCATTCTAGTTTTACTCTAGAATCGATGATATTCATCATCTATATTCAGAATCTTCATCTAATAATCTCTCATTCTTGTTTTTTTGGTGCTAGATCGTGAAGATCTAAGTGTTACGATTGTCGGGTTCGCCATTTGGTAAAAACTCTAATTCTTGGTCTTGTATGGGAATCGAATCTAAAAGATTGGGATATAATCTTGGATGACCTGCCCTTAATCGATATTTTGGACCTATAAAACGTTTTGAAATAACTAGAATTGTTCCTTGAAATATTGATGTGTTGAACAAATCGAAATAACGAAACTAACAATCTGGGCAGCTTGCTGTCAGAAAAATGGGTCATCTTGTTCGTGTGATAACTTGGTCGAAACACGCCCAATTGGGGCAAACTCTGGGTCTAAATTTAAGCTCTATGAGTCCTCTAACTAACCCAAGTGGTTTATGTCGTTTCGACATCGTTTGGTCCTCCAAACGTAGCAAACAAAACTGAAGGTCAAAACTGACGAATCTGGGCAGCAGATTGGTCTATATTCTTCGTGTCATAACTTACTCAGATTTTGTCAAATGAACCTGATTCTTTTTCTGGAGTTAATTTAAAGTCTCTTCTTTCAAACGAAACTTTTTACGCAATGATTCGTTATCGTTTCGATCTCCAAACAGCCTATACAAGACTGATGCGCAATCAGATATGTATGCTGAATTATCTTGTTAAAACTTAAAAGTAAGGATTGGAACTAAATAATCTAAATTAAGACAAGTTTTGCATATAATATTGATTAAAATTCTTTACAAAAGAATTTATTTAATTAGTGGGACGATGAAAAACCTTGATTAGCGTTAAGGGCTGGACTAAAAGGATTACACCCATATTAGCCATCTATATTTGGTGATATATTAATCCTTTTGTGTATTATATATTTTTAGTGCTTACTCTGCGTGTTGTGGGATTTGAACTGTGACATTTCAAGGTGAGTTTCACGGCCCCTTTTTAATATATTTTACTTGGGGGAAAAACATGCTCATGGTTTTGGACTATGCCGTGTTGATTTTCTTTTGAAATATTGTATGTGGTTTGGGTCATAGTATGAGTCTTGATATTTAATCATGAGTGTGTACTTGTGCTTGTGCTTGTGCTTCAACTTGTGTACTTGGATGTTATGGAGAGATATTGTTAGTACTAACGGGTTAACACCCCCACCCATGTTGTCGGTATACTAGTCGAGACCGACTTGGCCGGGGCTTGCCCTTGGGTGAATATAATCTGGTTGTGTGCAAATTTTGGAATGTCTTGGATTTGGGTTACATTCGAACTTATGTTGATATCTTGACTGCTATGTATCTCTTCACATACAATTTTCTATACATGTTTACACGGCAAAATATTTGTACTTATAAACCTGTGAACTAACCAACGTATGTTGACCTTTTTAGAGCATGTCTTTTCAGGTAATGAAGTCTAGGTGTATGGCTGTGGACTTAGACGAGACCACTCCACTAGGAGCATTAGACATTCAAGAGACTTTTGGGACATGTTGTGGATTGTTGGGTTTTATGGATTGTAATTTTGAGGATTTTGAGATTTTTATTGTTTGACAATTGTATTGATTTGTTTCTGGATGGAGCTTTGGTATGATTATGCATTTTGGTATGACGTTCTGGTAGTGACTATCCTTGACATGTGTTCCTATGTGTCGGGCGACGTCATGATCCATGTACGGAGAATACCTTTAGATATTCTCTTGAACCCCAATGTGTTATGACGATCCCGTCCGTCGTATCCTCGTGTTTCCGCTTTAGCGAGGGTGTGACAGATATGAACAATTGAAAATCAAGAAGATGTGTTATAGTTCATACATTGCTTAAAATAGTAACTTTTGGTGTTGAATGTTGATGAATCATGATGATTTGGTGTTGTTGATCATGTTTAGATGTTGTCATGGACTTGAATTGGTATATAATTGATGAATTCATGATTGTTATGTGAGTTTGATGAATTTGGGATGAACTTTCCCAAAAGGGAAACTTTAATTGTGCAAATCCTTGAATTGGATGATTTGAGCATGTTTGGGATATTAGGATCATGCTAGTGTGTTCATGGATGGTTTCTAAGGTGATTAAATGTGTTGTTTAGGTTATATGAATGGTGGTTTGGTTTGTTACCTGTTTTGGCCTGTTGTGATTCGCATGACTTGTATGATAATTAATTGTATGATGATCTAGGTAGTACATGTGGTTAATGATGTGCTATATGTAATCAAGTTGTATGTTGATCATGTATGACATACTGTTGTGTTAGTATTAACGAATTATCACCTATAATGTCACCAACGGGTCAAACGGGTCAACTGGGTCAAATGTGTCTTGTCTTTCTAAAAACCTTGAGTTCCTTGGTTTGTAGAGCACTTAGGGTTTCATGTTGATTTTGTGTACACGTGCTTATGTACTCTTGTATTCTAGGTGACCTTTGAAGGTTGTCTTTCCCTCTTTCTTTCAAGTTAAGCTCTAAGTTAATTCTTGCGCGTATCAGGTGAGTTCTTGCCCCACTCATTTTACATAATCTCTTTTGGGGGAGATAGCATACTGTTGATCACAAACGCTTTTATATATGAGTGTGTATAATATTGATATAGTGTTGTTTACCATGGAAAGTCCTCACACTTTCGGATTGTTAATATTGAATAGCGGGGAAATTTTGGGTCGTACTACTGGGTCTGACGAGCCCCACCTGTGCGACTCGAGGTCAAACGGGTGCAATTTTGTCCTAACATATATTCGTCACGACCTGGTAAGTCGTGACGGGAGGCAACAAACGTAACACAGTCAGCTTTGATCGTGAAATCACTATGATTAATATTTTTATGTTAATAGACTAGCTATCTATTGCAATACACTACTTATGCTCTGGAAACTGTTGATTGGTTTATATTTTAACGCAAACTCTTGAACTCACCAACCATGTGTTGACTTGTTTAGTATGCTATTCTCAGGTTAAGGTTGCCAGTTGCCTAGGAGCACGCATACCAGCATCGTTGAGTTGTCTACATTTGTTTGTTTACAAATTTGGGATTATTTATACATTAAACATTTGTGTTTGGGGAGCGTATGTTTTGCGCATTCTCTTTACATACTACTTGTTTTGGGTTTTCTGTTTTAAAAACGCTTCCGCAGTATTTTAAACGTTAACTCTGGTTTTGTTTATTAATCATATAGAGTCGTTCTTGGTAACTAATGACTGAGATCCTGGTATGTCACGCGCCTCGCGGTAAAACCCCGCTCGCGGATTTTGAGGGTGTGACAGATTGGTATCAGAGCCATTGGTTATAGGGAACTAGGTTCCATACACACACTAGACTATAACCGCACAGTTGTTAGTTACTCATCGTTTACTCTCCTTACTGTATACTCATTGGCATACGTAACACGTACTTCGCAGCATGGCATCGTCGTCCAGGAATTTAGGCAAGAGACCTGCACGATCTGAGTCACCTCCTACTTCTCCCGTACCGGATAGGGGATTTAACTGGCCTCGACATCCTTATCCTCCTAGCAAGATAGACTGGGATCAGCCTTTCATACCTCCTGAGCTCGATCCTCCGCGTAACTGGGATTTCTACCCCACTTACATAAACCGTATGGCTTATAGAGAACGCGTACCACCTGTAGCACCTACACGACCTAGGACTAGGTCATCAACCGCCTCTACTTTGCCTACACTTCCTACTTTGAGCATCCCTCTGGAGCAGGCATTTGCAGCCCTAGTAGCCACACTGGACACAGAGCGACAGCGTATCCGAGGACTCACTGATGAGAACTCTGCATTACGATCTGAGATGCGTCAGCTGCGTTACCAGGTAGATACGCTTCATGAGCGACTTTCGATGGCCATTGGTGGACATCATACTCTGGCAGGCAACGTGGTAGCACTTAGTGGGCGCATGGACGCACAAGATCACCATAACATAGTGATCGATGATAGGTTTGCTGATCTAGAGGCACAACTAGCAGCACTTCAGGTTGTTGAAGCCCCTGCACCTTTGGGGAAGACCCTAATGAGGAAGAACCAGAAGAAGATCCGGAGGAAGAATTGGATGAAGTCAAGAAGTTGGAGGCTTTCTGGAAATTAAAGATGGAAGGAATCTGAGATCGAGGTTTACACCATGAGGTCTCACGATTTGGCAACGCTTTGCCCAGGCATGATCAATCCGCCGATCAAATGAATTGAGCTTTATCAGCGTGGCTTGGTTCCGGAGATACAAAGCATGGTGACTGTTGTGAACCTCACCACTATCCAGCAGGTTATTCGATTGGCTCACAAGCTTACTGACCAAGCAGTGGAGCAGGGAAAGCTACCCAAACAGTGCGCTATGGCAAGCGTGCCTGACAATAAATGCAACTGGGACAACTCTTGCAATAAGGGATCTTTGTCAAACAACCAATCTCAGCAACATCAGCAGCAAAAACAGCACACTCAGCAGCATCAACATCCACAGCAACAAAGGAGGTTTGATAACAACCGAAATTCCAATCAGCCATCCTCGGCATCGCAGGGACAAGGAGGCTATGTGGGGAAAAGTCCTAAGTGCAATCGATGCAACTACCATCACACCGGCAGGTGTGACAACTTCCGATGCCAACGCTGTGGTAAAGTTGGGCATGCGGCCAAAGACTGCCGGGGTGAATTGATGAAGAAGCCTCAACAATCACAAGAAACTCCGAAAGGTTGTTTTGAGTGCGGAAAAGAAGGCCATTACAAACGCAACTGTCCCCAGCTTAAGAGGAATGGTAATGGCAACAACAACAATGGGAACAACAGCAACAATAACAATGGCAACAACAATAATAACAACAATGGTAATGGCAACAACAATGGTGGAAACAACAACAGAGCCAAAGGAAGAGCTTTCGTCATTGGCTTAGGTGAGGCTCTAAACGACCCTACAACAGTAACTGGTAAATTTTCGGTTAATGGTTGTTTTGCTACCGTATTATTCGATACCGGAGCCGATAGAAGTTTCGTGTCCACTAGGTTCTGTAATCTTTTAAGTGATATGCCCTCAGCCTTAGAATCTAAATACACCGTAGAGTTAGCTGACGGTACACAGATTCACGTAACGCAAATTCTTAGAGACTGCAAGATAGAGTTTGCTGGTCATACATTTACCATAGATCTCATGCCTGTTACACTAGGAAGTTTCGATGTGGTAGTAGGCATGGATTGGCTTTCCGATAAACAAGCAGAAGTCATATGCCACGAGAATATCATACGGATTCCCCTTGGTGAAGAAGTCCTTACGGTCAGAGGTGATAGGAGTGGTGTGGTGATAGGCATCATCTCGTTTATGAAAGCACAGAAGTTGTTACGAAAGGGTCGACTAGCCATATTGGCACTCGTCACAGATAAACAAACTGAGGAAAAGAAGATAGAGGATATCCCCGTAGTTCGTGAGTTTCCTGAGGTGTTTCTGGAAGACCTTCCTGGATTACCGCCTCATCGTCAAGTTGAATTCCAGATTGAGTTGACTCCAGGAGCCGCTCCAATTGCGAGAGCACCGTACCGGTTAGCTCCGAACGAACTGCAAGAATTAACTGCCCAACTACAAGAGTTGTTGGATAAAGGGTTCATCCGACCGAGTTCGTCGCCCTTGGGAGCGCCAGTTCTATTTGTGAAGAAGAAGGATTGTACATTTCGAATGTGCATTGACTATAGGGAACTAAACAAGGTTACTATCAAGAATAGATATCCCTTACCTCGTATTGATGATTTATTTGATCAACTGCAAGGATCAAGCTATTACTCTAAGATTGATCTGAGGTCTGGGTATCATCAGCTGAGAGTTCGAGAAGAGGACATCTCGAAGACTGCTTTCCGTACACGTTATGGTCACTATGAATTTTTGGTCATGCCATTTGGGTTGACGAATGCACCAGCAGTATTCATGGACCTCATGAATCGCGTGTGCAAACCCTATCTTGATCAGTTTGTTATCGTCTTTATTGATGACATACTGATATACTCAAGGACTGAGGAAGAACATGGAGAACACTTACGTTTAATCTTAGAATTACTTAGAGAGGAACAACTGTATGCAAAGTTTTCTAAGTGTGATTTCTGGATACGTGAGGTACAATTCTTGGGTCATATTGTCAACGAGAACGGAATACATGTTGATCCTGCTAAGATTGAAGCGATAAAGAATTGGTCTGTTCCTAAGACACCAAGTGAGATACGACAATTCCTTGGATTAGCGGGATATTATCGACGATTCATTGAAGGATTCTCTAAGATTGCACAACCTCTCACAGCTTTGACTCACAAGGAAACGACGTACAAATGGGGTGAGAGTCAGGAATCTGCTTTTCAGTTGCTGAAACATAAATTGTGTAGCGCACCAATATTAGCATTACCGGATGGTAGTGATGACTTCGTAGTCTACTGCGATGCATCTATTCAAGGACTTGGATGTGTCTTGATGTAGCGGGATAAAGTGATAGCTTACGCCTCTAGACAATTGAAGATTCATGAGAAGAACTATACCACCCATGACTTGGAACTGGGTGCGGTAGTTTTTGCCTTAAAAATCTGGAGACATTACTTGTACGGTACCAAATGCACCATCTACACCGATCACAAGAGTCTTCAGCGCATCTTTGAGCAAAAGGAGTTGAACATGAGGCAAAGACGCTGGGTGGAATTGTTAAACGACTATGATTATGCTATTAAGTACCACCCGGGGAAAGCAAATGTAGTTGCTGATGCGCTGAGTAGAAAAGAGACTGCTAAACCTCGACGTGTGCGAGCTCTACAACTAACGATTAGTACGCAATTACCTGAACAAATCCGAGAGGCTCAAACAGAAGCTTTGAAAGCAGAAAACATTGGGTCTGAATCGTTAAGGGGTATGGAAAAACAATTGGAAGTAAAAGCGGATGGGATTCGTTACTTCATGGATAGACTATGGGTACCTCTACACGGAGACCTGAGAGACTTGGTGATGAGTGAGGCTCACAAGTCCAAGTATTCTATACATCCTGGATCTGACAAGATGTACCACGATTTGAAGGCGCACTATTGGTGGCCTAACATGAAAGCAGATGTAGCTACTTATGTGAGTAAGTGTCTGACCTACTCGAAGGTGAAAGTGGAGTATCAGAAACCATCTGGTCTAGTACAACAACCCGAGATCCCTATGTGGAAGTGGGATCAAATATCAATGGATTTTATTACTAAGTTACCTCGTACTTCTACGGGTAGTGATACAATATGGGTTATCGTGGATCGATCAACAAAATCTGCTCATTTCTTAGCGATAAAGGAAACAGACAAGATGGAGAAATTAACTCGACTTTATCTGAAGGAGATCGTTTCGAGGCATGGAGTACCGATCTCAATTATTTCTGACCGCGATTCTCGTTTCACATCACACTTCTGGCAGTCGTTGCAGAAAGCTTTAGGTACGCGATTGGATATGAGTACTGCTTATCATCCACAGACTGATGGTCAAAGCGGGCGTACTATACAGACTTTGGAGGACATGTTACGTGCTTGTGTGATTGACTTCGGGAATAACTGGGAAGTTCACCTACCATTGGTGGAATTTTCTTACAACAACAGTTATCACACTAGCATAAAGGCAGCACCTTTTGAAGCTTTATATGGGAGAAAGTGTAGATCACCAGTTTGCTGGGCTGAAATTGGTGATAGTCAATTAACGGGTCCTGAGTTAGTACACGAAACAACTGAGAAGATTGTTCAGATAAGAAACCGCATGGCTGCAGCGCGAGACAGACAGAAAAGCTATGCTGACAAACGACGAAAACCTTTGGAATTTCAGACAGGTGACAAAGTTTTATTGAAAGTCTCACCGTGGAAAGGCGTAGTTCGGTTTGGTAAGCGAGGAAAGCTAAATCCGAGATACGTTGGACCATTTGAGATAGTGGAAAGAATTGGTCCAGTGGCCTATCGACTAGCCTTACCTGATTCATTGAGTGGAATCCATGATGTATTCCATGTTTCAAATCTAAAGAAATGTTTAACGGATGAAACGATGGTTGTACCGCTGGAAGAAGTTCAAGTAGATGAACAATTACGTTTCATTGAGGAACCTGTCGAAGTGATGGATCGTGAGGTGAAAACGCTTAAGCAAAGCAAGATACCCATCGTCAAAGTTCGTTGGAACTCGAGACGTGGACCAGAATTCACGTGGGAACGTGAAGATCAAATGAAGCTTAAGTATCCTCAGCTATTCGAAAGGACGATGCCAGCCGGCGAAGGTACTAATTAAATTTCGGGACGAAATTTCTTTCAACATGGGGATGATGTGACAACTCATCCAAAACTCACACGATTTGATTTCCTTGTGCCAATGCAGTAACCAGTGATGGAACACTCACCATGTAACGCAATTTTCGGGACGAAAATTCTTTCAACATGGGGATAATGTGACATCCGGTAATTTTCCGTTACCAAACTCCGTTTGTTCCGTTAAGTCTTGCATACACGTGTCGTGCACACACTAGTTGTCGTTGAACGTTGGTGACTTAACAATAATCAGTAATGTTAAATTGATGATAATTAAGTTAACAATGTGATTATTAAGTTATGCTTATGTGATTTGAATGTTAACTTTAATTTTATCGCGTAACGTGAAAACGTGCATATTTATTTCGTGTGTTTTGTGATAAATGGGAATTACGCATGATTGTTATTTGTGATTAATAATAATTGTGTTTAGTAGTTAAAAACTATTTAAAAACTATTCAAAAAGCCTAATCTTTATAAAATACAAATTATAAGGGTTAAAAGGGTAAATATGATTAATTAAGTTACAAAATCAAAAAAAATCCTAACCCTAACCTCCCCATAATCGGCCGCGACCTCCCTCTCCCTCTCCCTTGCGATTTCGGCCAAGATCATCCAATTAAACATCGATTTGATTGAGTTCAAGCATTACAACAAGTTAGCAAGCATCAAATACAAGCCATTACACGATTAAAGGTTAGTTTTTGGTGTTCCTTTCATGTATTTGACTATGGCCGAATGGTAGGTTCGATTTTGGTGATTTGGAGGTCGATTACATGTTGTTTGTTGATGTTAATGTGTTTGTTAGATAGATTACATGTAAATTAACGTCAAGTATGCAAGAAAGTTTGGATTTTGGTTGTTTGTTCATATGATCATCTTGGCCGTGAGTTTGAGGCGAGTTTGGATCAAATTGGATGTTGAATGTTGGTTGTTTGATGTTGTAATGATGTTAGTTGGATTGTATATATGCTAGTTAACGTCGATTATGCAAGAAAGCTACGATTTTGATACATTGTTCATAGGTTACTAATAATAGTAACTTTATTTTGCATGAATTGATTATTGGATGATGTATGAATGTTATGGATGTGTTTGTGATGATGATTAGATGCTAGGTTGATGATATGAAGAATTGAAAATCAAGAAGATGTGTTATAGTTCATACATTGCTAAAATAGTAACTTTTGGTGTTGAATGTTGATGAATCATGATGATTAGGTGTTGTTGATCATGTTTAGATGTTGTCATGGACTTGAATTGGTATATAATTGATGAATTCATGATGTTGTGTGAGTTTGATGAATTTGGGATGAACTTTCCCAAAAGGGAAACTTTAATTGTGCAAATCCTTGAATTGGATGATTTGAGCATGTTTGGGATATTAGGATCATGCTAGTGTGTTCATGGATGGTTTCTAAGGTGATTAAATGTGTTGTTTAGGTTATATGAATGGTGGTTTGGTTTGTTACCTGTTTTGGCCTGTTGTGATTCGCATGACTTGTATGATAATTGGTTGTATGATGATCTAGGTAGTACATGTGGTTAATGATGTGCTATATGTAATCAAGTTGTATGTTGATCATGTATGACATACTGTTGTGTTAGTATTAACGAATTATCACCTATAATGTCACCAATGGGTCAAACGGGTCAACTGGGTCAAATGTGTCTTGTCTTTCTAAAACCTTGAGTTCCTTGGTTTGTAGAGCACTTAGGGTTTCATGTTGATTTTGTGTACACGTGCTTATGTACTCTTGTATTCTAGGTGACCTTTGAAGGTTGTCTTTCCCTCTTTCTTTCAAGTTAAGCTCTAAGTTAATTCTTGCGCGTATCAGGTGAGTTCTTGCCCCACTCATTTTACATAATCTCTTTTGGGGGAGATAGCATACTGTTGATCACAAACGCTTTTATATATGAGTGTGTATAATATTGATATAGTGTTGTTTACCATGGAAAGTCCTCACACTTTCGGATTGTTAATATTGAATAGCGGGGAAATTTTGGGTAGTACTACTGGGTCTGACGAGCCCCACCTGTGCGACTCGAGGTCAAACGGGTGCAATTTTGTCCTAACATATATTCGTCACGACCTGGTAAGTCGTGACGGGAGGCAACAAACGTAACACAGTCAGCTTCGATCGCGAAATCACTATGATTAATATTTTTATGTTAATAGACTAGCTATCTATTGCAATACACTACTTATGCTCTGGAAACTGTTGATTGGTTTATATTTTAACGCAAACTCTTGAACTCACCAACCATGTGTTGACTTGTTTAGTATGCTATTCTCAGGTTAAGGTTGCCAGTTGCCTAGGAGCACGCACACCAGCATCGTTGAGTTGTCTACATTTGTTTGTTTACAAATTTGGGATTATTTATACATTAAACATTTGTGTTTGGGGCGCGTATGTTTTGCGCATTCTCTTTACATACTACTTGTTTTGGGTTTTCTGTTTTAAAAACGCTTCCGCAGTATTTTAAACGTTAACTCTGGTTTTGTTTATTAATCATATAGAGTCGTTCTTGGTAACTAATGACTGAGATCCTGGTATGTCACGCGCCTCGCGGTGAAACCCCGCTCGCGGATTTTGAGGGTGTGACATGTTGCATCTTCTTTCACAAAATTATACATCCCATATACATTTTCTACTAAATGTGAAATGCAACTAATCTATTTATTTTACATACCAAATGAAAATAAATAAATTACATAGCCAATAGGAAGAACAAATAAATTTAATTATTACAACCCTCTAAATAATCAAATACAAATCACAACACAACCAAACACAAGGTCTCGGCTAGGTCATCAAGTTACATATCCAAATATGTAATAAAAAATCCAAGAGTTTCCCTTTGAATCACAGACTTTCGGTTGATGTATAAACAACCGAAATTCATGATTATGGTCCAAACAACTTGAATAATCCAAATGATTAAGATTTTTCAAGATTACAATATGCATGTAAAGTAGAATCTTGAAAAAACAAGGGAAACATAGACCTGAATTTTCGGTCTGTTGGTGAATAATAGCAAGAAACCAAGAATTCAGTCCAGATGAAACATGTATCCATATAACCAGCTCTAATACCACTGTAGGGTTTTCACAAGTTTATCAGAGTCATTTTATCCTTATAAAATGAAAAAACATAGCGGAAATTGAATGAAAAACTTGTTACAGTTAATTATAAACCAACTTATAATGTTTGTTAAAAGAAAACCCGTAATGGATCGTTATATGAAAACCATGCTTACAAACAACCATAGGGTGTTAAGAAATCTACCTCTCGAATGGGACAGAGGAGAAAGATCTTTGATTGGCAGCTTCCAAAGGAGAAAAACTTGAGCTTGTCTACCCCAAGCCTCCAACAATACACCAGGTTGCTAGGATTTTTTTGAATTGGGTTTTGTTCTTGGTTTTCCTCGACCGATCGAGAGAAAAGCTACAGTAGCACACCGATTTCACCTTTGTGTGTGTTGTAAGTCATCAGAGAGAGTGGTTGAATGTAATCATATATTGCACATCCTATGAAACTGAATTTCAAAGTAAGAGATAAATGGGCAGGACCCATCCCTTTAACCCATCCGCATTTCTCTAACATTTATCCGCATTAGTAAATGCGGATGAACAAACTCCAGCCGCATTTGTAAATGCGAAATAAAGAACTTCATCTGCATTTCCCAAATATACATCCGCATTTGTCAATGCAGATAAGTAAGTTCAGCATTTCCATTAATGCTCATCCGCATTAGTAAATGCGGATGATCAGTCTCATCAGCATTTCCTTAAATGCTTATCCGTGTTAGTAAATGCGGATGAAGTATTTCCTTCAGCATTTCCCAAAATGCACATCCGCAATAGTAAATACGGATGAGGAACATTCATCCGCATTTCCTTAGTAACACATCCGCATTAGTAAATGCGGATAAACAAAAGAAATGCGGACAAAACACTTGTATTGTTTGTTCAACCATTTGAATAACAATACAAAGTACTCTCTTTTTTTTAGAATAAATCATCCATATAATTTATTCATAACACCATTGCAAATATTTAGAAACCCAATTTCTAAATACTTCAAGTGTCGATATTTATTTATATGTTCATATCATAAAACAAACATTGTAGGTGTTTGTCTAGCTTGTTATTAGGTAAGACCCGACTTGGATCATAACATACTAGCCACATCAATTAAATATGTGTCTTGGGCAGAGCGTCCCCAACACATACAACTCATAAACATGATAATCACTCATTGTTTCAATCAATCATTAATACCATATATGAGTTTAAGTGGATCAAATATCTACAATCAACATTGTATTAGTCCATGTCTATTCTCAAAAACATTCAAACCACTCAGTGAGAATTTTAGACTAGTATGATCTCATGGTATGTGACACTGATTCATGATTCAACCAAGCAACACATTCATTTGTTAGTAAGATTCAATGTGATCTTACTAAGTGTTTAAGAAACAAGCAATAAATTTGGACTTTAATAATTTCCACTCACACACGTATAAATTTTTGTCATTTTTATAAAAGATTTTTATAACTATGCAAAAATTTAGGGGGAGAAATTGAACATGGAACTATAAAGGCAGCAAAATTGTGCATATTCATACATTTTAAAGTTTGAAATTTTCTAAATTTTGAGTTTTAAAAAAGCCAAGTCAAGCCAACACCCAAACACAGCAGTTTGACACACATAGATATGTACAATATTGAAAAATATTGCTTGTGAGTAATATCTTAACATCTATATATTGATTATGTTATATTCTTAGCATTTTACATACATTTTAAATCAAAGATTTAAACAAACATTTTGATTTAAATAAGTTTCATCAAACAAATGTTCTTTCGGAATAAAATTTTATCAAACATATGCTTCTGAAGACATTAGTACAAAACAAACAAAAAACTAAAATTTTTGAAAACTGTTGTCACAGTGGACACACAAACATACATCCGCTGTAGCTACAGTAACCATCATAACATGCAAAATACATCAAGTGTATATTGGGGACAAAACAAACAAACATCCGCTATGCACTTGTGAACATACAAGTGTTCACAGCGCATGATGTTGACAAGAGATCCGCTGTGAATATAGTGCCATTCCATAGCGCATGACTAACATAAGTCATCCGTTGTAGAAACAGTACAAGTGTATACAGCGTATGCACACAGGTAATCATACGCTGTAAACATTCACACATCATATCCAAGTGTCCACAGCGCATGAACAAATGTTTATCCGCTGTGTACAATCAAACACATCATTTTCAAGTGTCCATAACGCATGAACAAATGTTCATCCGCTGTGTACAATCAAACAAATTTTCAAAGTGTCCACAGCGCATGAACAAATGTTCATCCGCAGTGAACAATCAAAAATCATTCAAGGGTCCATAGCGCATGAACAAATGTTCATCCTCTATGAACAAACAAACCATTTCAATAATGTACAATTTTTCATATCAAACTCACACACACATTTTTCTAACAAACAAATCATTAACAAGCACCGACACACACACACATTGTTTCTAACAAACAAAACATTAACAAGAAATCATAAAAGAGTTGGCAACATCATCCTTAGGGGGAGTATTGTTAGACTCAACAAGTGCATTAATGATTAATGCATAAAAGGATGATGCTTGCCATAATCAAACATAAACAAACATAATGTGTTCTAACATCCAAACAATCATTTGCTAACACATTAGCATCATTATCATTCATAACAAATACTAATATTTGTTTAAATTTCTTTTTTAGAATTGTAGATAAAAGAAATTTTTGACAAGTATCCACAGTGGATGAGAAGCAGTTCACAGTGGATGAAGGTCAACATGCAGCGGATGAAGATTTAAGTGTAAGTGTGTGCAGCGGATGAAGATATCCCACAGCAGATGAACAACAGACAACTGATATAAGTCCACAGCGGATGTTCATCCATAGCGGATGAACATTCCACAGTGGATAAACATTCCATAGCTGAGAACAATCAACACTGCATAGCGGATAAACAATCTTCTTCCATAGTGGATGACCAAAACATCCATAGCGGACCACCAATCATCACAGCGGATAGCTTGTAGACTTAGGATTATTTTTTAGGTATTTTTCATTTACATAAGGTTAGTTTAGTAATTGTATATAGCTATATGTATAGGCTATAAATAGCCTTCTACCCTAATTCTTTGTAAGCTTTTGAACAATCAATCAAACAAGCAGCTATTATTATTTTCAAGCATTTAAACACACACACACAAACACACACACACACACACACTGATTGCATACACTTGAATCAAGGGTTTCCGCACCATGGTTCTTGTTTGTTGATTATTGAGAGATTTTCAAAAGATCCTTGGGGGAATCAACCTTTTCATGTTGAATATTATTCTAATATGTTCACGTTCAACATGTGTTTAAGTTGATTTCATCAATTGCCTTGTTTGTTAATAACCTTTGATTTTAAAGGTACATCAAAAGTTATTGTTGTTTGTTTTGGCCGAATGGGAGCTTTGCCTTTTCCTATGTTTGTTTGTTTAGGAGAGGTATTAGAAAATCTAGTTTTTCTTCCACTAGAGCAGATGTCAAAACCTTGTGTCTGCTTTGTTTGGTTGGTTGATTTATCAACCACACTGCAAACTTTTATAGATTTAGTAATTGGTTGATCTGACTCATTATACAATAGATCAACACCATCTTCATCAGTTGCTTGTTCATCAAACTCATTATTTTCTCCTTGATAAAAATAAGTTGACTTTATTTGTGAAGGTGTTTAAGTCTTAACAAATTTTATCAAAGGTGTTTTTGATATTAATGATGATTTTTATGATGATGATGATTGTTTTGAGTCATCAGTCATGTTATGTGGGTTAAGAGACTCACCCTATTTGTTTGTCATGGAATTAAGAAGTGGAATATAATTGTCATTATAAGGTGGATTGACCTTATTATATCCTAAACCTGAAGGGTCCTTAAATGCCCTTTGCTGAGCAAGAAGTTCTTCAAACTTCTTGTTGCTCACCTGAGATTTCTAAAGTTTCACTTCAGTTTCAGCCTATAGTGTTTTTGACTGAGTCAATGAATCAAAAAGTTGCTCTAATTGACGTGCAAGTGTTAATTTTCCAAACATCATTTTGGAATGAAAGAATTTTAGTCACATATTTTTTTGTTCTGATTTTAAACTTTCATTTAAAATGTTTGTTTCAATTACTTTAAGGAAAGTTTGTCTGCATGTTCTCTATATCTATTGACTTCGTCAATGCATGCTTGTGTACAGAGGTTTTCCCTTACCTCTTTTGGGATTTCTAAAATCTTATTTTCTATGTTTGCCCTGAGGCCATGATCAGGAGATTGGATCTCAGCCTCATACATACTCCAATCACCCTCACCATCTTGTTTGATAATCATTGTAGATGATTTTGAGTGTTACTTTGGGCTATACTATGTGATTTAAGGTAGGGTTGGTGTTCGTCTGTTTGATTGTTAGCTGCTTGATGCTTGTGTTTGGTTGTTGTTTCTGTCAACTCTTGGTTGTTGGCATTCTCTTGAGAAATTTCCATACAGTTGGCAGTTATAGCATTTCACCTTTGTCTTATCAAAACCAATTTTGGTTTTATTGTCCATGTTTAACCCTATGTTTATTTGAAGAAACCTTTTTGATCTATAGGCAATCATTGCCATAGACCACTGAAGATCCATTTCTTCAACCATGTCTGGTGGTAATTCATCCAAGTCTTGCTGGATGATTTGTGATGGTGTTAGATTTGCTCCCAAGTATGCTTCAAAACTTATGGAGAAGGCTGCATAGGCTGCCTTTTGCTCTTCACTTTGCAATATGATTGTTAATGCATCCATTGATTTCTCAAGCTTATGTATGTTTTGAGTCTTTGGTTGTTGTTGTTTGCTTGAGCTGGAAGTGTGAGGATGTTGTTTGCTTTGGGGTGTTGCTTCTTGGGAAGCATAAACACCAGTCTTCTTAGACTGTTTTTTATTGTTTGATGATTCAGGAGCAGAGAAGAATGAAGTTTCACTTGAATCCAGAAATTCTTCATCTTCATCTTCACCAGTGCAGGTCAAGAATGCACTGTCTGTTTGTTGAAGTTCCTTGAACTTATATGAATCCACATGTCTTATTGTACTATTATTCTTGGATCTTTCATCTAGTTCTAGTGCCTCTACTTTGGCCACTAGTGCATCTAAAGACAATGTTTCAAGATCCAATATTGCTTTCATCAGAGATACTGACTGAGTCCAGCTCTCTGGCAATGTGTGCAACATCTTTTTGTTGATCTCCACAGATTTATATTTGAGACCATAGACTATCATCTCATTGACCAGTTGACCAAATTTATGGAGTTGTTGAGGTATTGATTCTCCTTGAACATGGTGGAAGGTTTTATATTGGGTCCTTAATTTCTCCTTTTTGATTTCCCTTATCACCTCAGTTCCTTCACACATGGTGTGAAGTACCTTTCAAAGTTCAAGAGCTATTTTAAAATTTTCAACTCTTGTCAAAATTTCAAATGGCAGGGTCATTGCCAATATGTTGTATGCTTTCATGTCTGTTTTGACCTTCTTGAGATCATCACCAGCTACACTTTTTCAGCTTACTGGCTTTTGTATGTTATAGTCTGGTGCAAGAGTTAATGGTATGTATGGTCCCTCAGTTATGGATGTTCATAGGTCCGGGTCTTGGAAAATAGTCCAATTTCTGAACATAATTTTCCATTGTTTGAAATCTGCTTTGTTCTTGTGTCTTGGTAGTTTGAGACCACTATTTGATCCTGAAATTTTATCAGATATGTTTGCTAAATTTTAACATAATAGTTTAAGTCAACTTTTGTTTGAATATTTAGCTCGGTACTAAATTTTGTTTTTATCCTAAAATCACTAGGATTTTTTGGATGTTTTTGTCACTTTTAATTGTTTACCGAATAAAGGTAATTAATTAATCAACTAATTACTGTCCGATGATATGTCACACTCAAATTTTGGTAGAATAAAAAGGAATCATCTGTTAAGGATGTCAACAACAGTCAAAACCTTTTAATGAATCCGGTTAACAAACTCAAAACCCTAAAAACAAATAATTTGTTTTAAAAGTTAACTTTTTTGGATCAAAAAGTGACTTTTTCTAAAAATTCAAAAGAAGACTATGTTTCTTCTTTGATTTGATGATGAACCAACACAATCACCGGAGATTATGATTTGAATAAACAAAAAACTAGGGTTCATCCTAGGGTTTGTTTGCGGCTGTATGTTCTTCACAAAAATCAACAATTGGTTTGTTGAATGAGGAACACAAACCTAATTCAAGTATGAAAATACGTGAATGTGATTTGTTAAACACAATGAATGGATTAAAATCACCCAAAACAGTGCTTGTTTGTTATGAAAATGATAGAACAATATCTGAGTACTGTTTTATCCGAAAAACCTTAGAAGCCGATGAGGTTTTAGACAGTTTTGTGATGAACACGTTCAAAAACAGTGTATGAGTGATGTGTAGAGCTTTAAACACACAAAATCTTCTACAAAATGCACAAAACCAGATTAAGAAATCATGTTTTAAGCATTTTATGAATGTTTGGAGTAGGAGAAGGTTTTTATGATGAATTTTCAGCTCAAAATGTATGTTATGAAGCTAATGAACCATAGATATCATGTTGTGAATGAGAGGATCGAAAATCAGTGTATGATTTGAGCCAAGGCTCTGAAACCACCTGATGAAATCCTAATAAACAAGCTGATTATGAAGTTATGAACAAGAACATAAACAGAAGGATTCCCCCAAGGATCTTTTAAAATCTCTCAACAAATATAACAACAGATTGTTATAGTGTATTCAACAATCAATAATCATGGTGCGAAAACTGATGATTAAAGATATGATATCAGTGTGTGCGCGTGTGTGTATGATTGAGTGATTGCTAGTGATTAAATGCTCAGAAGAATATCAAAATGCTTATTTGTATTGATTGTTCAAAAAGTTTACAAAGGATTAAGGTATACTGCTATTTATAGCCTATACAAAAGGCTATGTACAGTTACTAAAATACCCTTATTTGAAGCAAAATTACATAAAAAATTCTAAGTCTATAAGTTGTCCGCTGTGAATGTTGATCATCTGCTGTGGATGACATGCTGTCCGTTATGGATGGTAAATGAGCTATCCGCTGTGCCTTGGATGTTGTCCGCCGTGAACACTTGTTTGAATGATTGTCTTGTTAGTTGTCCACTGTGGAGTGTTCATCCATTGTGGATGAACATCCGTTGTGGACTGTTCATCAGCTGTGGACATTGGTCATCTACTATGTGTGCTCGTTCATCCGCTGTCTCCACTTGGGACATCATTCTTCTTTCGCTGCTTGCAGATAGTCATCCGCTGTAGACTTTCTTCATCCACTGCAGACACTTAGCAAAAATTACTTTTATCTACAAAACTGAAAAAAGAAATTTAAACTAAATTAGTGTATGTTATGAATGTTAATGATACTATTGTGTTAGTTAATGATTGTTTGAATTTTAAAGCACATTATATAAGATTATGGCAAGCATTAACCTTCTAATACACTTGTTGAGTTCAACAGTTAGGTAACATTCCCTCAAAAACTTGATTAATAGCAGAGACCATGTTCGGATCAACGGGGGTCTCGTTTGAAGCAGTGTCGGCATGCAATCGGTTTACCCTACAGATATTCCTATGGGGTTGATGACGTGGAGGCATCTAAAAGAAATAGACACAAAGATTAGCATATAGGAATAATAGATTACATAATGAGATAGAATCCTAACCCAAATGTCTACTCAATCCTCGCATGTCTTATTTATTAATGTTTAAGTTTTCTACATGAAAGAGACTTTTCTTTAATACCATAACTAATAGCCCACATAAATCATACCAAAAAATTGTCCGCTCTGCCCCCGATGGGTTGCCCATCCAAAAACTCACGATTTTGTTTTCACCCGACGAGTTCCTCGCCTGGGCAAAACGCTTCTTGGTAGAGGAGGTTTTCACCTCCTTAAAAGGAGGGTTTTGTTCTCCTCCTCAATCGATGTGGGACTTACAATAACAATCTATTCCATTATACTTTATCAAAACATTCATTAAGGTATGCATATTAGCCCCAAAACATGGAAAACACGTAAAAAGAGGGGTCTAGAGCTCACCTTATGATATTTTGCACATGAACAGCACTGAACCGAGATCCTTTTGATCAGAAACTACATAATCATGTGCAATATCATTGCACACTATTCATAGATGCATAAACACATCGAATATCATTGAATACATACCTTAAACACAACTTAGTACCAACTTCTCGCTTCTCAAGCACAATAGCAGGGGTTTTCGCATATAGTGGACAAGAATGGATGCTTAGGCCTATTTATAGTGTGTTTCTCTCTCTCCCAGCTATTCTCACGTGAGAACCTCCAGTCACGCGAGAACTATCTTCCACGTGAGAACTTCACTTTCTTTGAGAATTCGGGGTGTTACAATTTAGTACAATTACCAAAAAATATTTTTAAGGAGATGATAAATGGAAGTTTACATGTATAAACTATATTTTACCTTTTTAAATTTGACAAAAGCAATGTCCCATCAATGTAATTTTTGACAAAATACTGTAAATTATAGTTTACTATGTTGTTCACTCTGTAAACTGCAATTTACTGGGTATAAATGACAGTTTACAGTTGTTAGTGGTGTTGAATGAAAATTTCGTAGCGTATCTGCAGGACCGGTTAAAGGGATGGTCAATATAATCAGTCTCATAATGAGGAGAGTTTTAGAACACTTAACAGATCAAATGGGGAATCGGGTTTGTGTAAATGATACTAAGAGACACAATTACACAATGACATAGAACTAAGAACAAGAACAACATAATATGGTTTTCAAGGATGCTGTATATTGCTCTCAAGTTCTATTACAATTACAAAGCATAAAAAGAAATACAAGGACCTGAGATACTTTATACTACATCCTACAATCGTTAATACTTTGAAAGCCATCTAGAAACAATAATCTAGACAACAAGATCAATGTAGAGTCAAAAGGAAGATTGCCTTTTGACTAGTGACTATGACATGCCATAGCTCACATCCTTTTATATTATAAAAAGGATAATAGGTACAAAGAAAGAAGTTACAGTCCCAAAACGGTAATCTACCCTTTACAAAAGCATGGACCTTTTCACCAACTTGTATAAGTTAGTGAGTATTCAGAGTTGTAGCGGAAAGTAAGTCAGCTTTATGAAAAATAGATCAGAGAAAGCATGTCCTCTTTGTCTTTGGAAGAAATCAGTCTTCACTTCATTTGGATTCGAAAGACTTTGTCTTTGAAACTTCGAAAGATTTCATCTTTGGCTTCGGAAGATTTGAACTTTGGCTTTTGAAGATTTTACACTTAGAATAATTTTTATGGCGAGTGTAAAACTTCCGAAGCAAATTCTACCTTGTACATCAATAATTGCATGCAGGAAGCACCTTGGTTGTTTTGGCTTCTATGGTTGCATCAGCCTTCAAATATAACCTTACAAACTCCCCCTAGGCTGATGCTACCAAAACATAGAAGTTATTCACATGTTGATAGTCCTCATTAGGATTCAGACCATACCTTTCTTTATCATCTGGTCAGGATCCCTCAGACTGTCATAATCTCTTCTCATGTCATGGAGATCATGTAGAGGAAGATCAAGCATGTCTTGGGAAGATCAAGCATGTCTTGCCAGAAATAGACATCTTGACCTCATTGATCTCTGATGACATACCACCTGTCTGGATTAGGAGCAAAAGTCCAAGACAAGATGGGTCTTCCAGTTGTAAGAGGCTTCTCTTTGAGTTGGAGTTGGTTGAGCAGCCTCTTCTTGCACTACCTTAGGATGCTCTGACTCATCTTGAGGTGTAGAGGTGGATGTCTTTGGTCTTCTTCTTGGAAACACTCTTCATGGTCATCATTTTCCTCTTCTTTGAAGTCTTTAACTAAGAGGACTGATCTTTAACACTTGGTTGTTCTACTATGTCTCTCTCAGTTGGGTTTTCATCTCTCACAAGTTCAGAAGGAAAGTGAAGGAGACCCTGCTGTGGATTAGAAGATGAAGTTGTGTTGTCTCAGGGGGTTCAACCTTGACAACCTCAGGTTGAGCTAAACTTGGTGGAGAATGCAAGTCAACAAGCTCTCCCTTTTTAATCTTCTGCTTGATCACTCTAATGTGCTCATCCATAGTCGATAGAGATATTAGACCAAGCCTTCTTCCAGAGAATCTATACACCTTCAAGAAGCTCATCATCCTTTGTCTATCAGCAGACTTCTTTTGGTTCTTTTAGAAGATGGCTCTTGACTTTGTTGAACTGGGGAGAGGGTAGGAGCATGCTTGTAAAGCCTTTTCTGTCTCCTTTCTTCCTTGTTCTTGAGGAGCAATGATGCATCCTTTACCTTCTTCCTCTCCTTGGACAATTCCATGTCAGCCATTTCATTTAGTTTTTCTAAGGGGAGAGAGAGTAGTTCATCCGTATTATAGTTTCTGGTCTCTAAGTAGTTTATCCTGGCTGCCTCTAACTCATCATCCTGAGTATTTGGCCTGGGGATAGCCTTGATGGCAGCTTCCATGAAGCATGGAGACTCTCTTGAACTTTCTCCCCTTAGCTTCCTCTTCCTCTCTCTTTGCTCCTCCTCAATCTCCTTAAAAGTCAGTTTCCTTTTCCCTTTGTCACTCACAGGTCTTGGTGACACAAGGTGGAGAGAGCATGGCCTTTATTGCTTGATTCAGTAGTCAAGCTCTGACCAGAAAGAGGTTGTGAAGCACCTTCACTAGCTGGTGCCTCATTGAGGGTAATGGGTGCTGAAGAAGTTCCTGTCTCAAGGTTTACAGGTTCAACTTCTAGGCCTTCATTCAAGGCTTCCCCTTTAAAGCTAATCTTAGGGTCCACCTCAACATCTAGTTGACCAAAAGTCTTACCTGGTAGACTCTGTCTATATAGTCTTGACATCAGCTTGTATTCTTCAAACACCCTTTCTTGAATCCTATCTGCTAATCAGCTTGTCTCTTTTGACTTAGGTTGACAAATGGAAGATCAATCAGATGGACACTCTCATAGAAGCTCAGGCTAAAAAAGTTGAAAATTTCTTGTTGATCCTGAGATCTAGAGATGACTAGAGCTCTTCTATCAGTGTCATACCTCCACCCATGATTGGATTCTCAGAGTGAGGAGATGGGGTAGGCATAGCTCTGGGAATAGCTTCCTCAAACAAACTTTGTATGAGTGAGTCCACATCCATGAAGACTTGCGCAAGTAAGTCCACATCCATGTAGACTTTGAGGAGGTTGCTGAGTATGGACCATTGCAAGTGAAGGTGGTGAATACTCCAAGTTCATACTCTGTGAAGAACTCCCAGGTCTGGGATTGTTTGGACTTTCCTTCCTTTTTTGATAGCATCACCTTCTTGCATCATTGAACTTGGGGTTGGGTCTGTCACATCCATAGGTTCTTATGGACCTGGTTGAGTTCTCCGGAGTGGGCTCTCAGCTAACTTGCCCTTAAGATGGGTGATCTCAAGTTGCTGGTCATTGACCCTCCTTTGTAAGACATTCACCTGAGATTCTAGGTGACTTATCTTTAAGACTGAATAGGTGCATGTTTTTGTCAGTATTTGCACGTTTAGTATTAGACGCCCCTCATCTTCATCAGAAGAATCATGTGGGGGTGAGAGAATAGGACCAAGGTCTTCTTCCTCATCACAAGCACTTCGTTTTTGTTTGCTGGATTTCCCCTACATCATGACAACTTCAAGTGAAGTGTCAAGAGGCTAAGTTGCCATGGTTGAGGTCTGAATGATGTAATCACTTGCTATAGTGAGAGCCTCTTCCATATGGACCTCCTGAGCAAGTTCAGGGAGATCCACCTCAGTAGTTGGTGGATAATATGGGCTAGACATAAGAGAAACAAGAGTACTCATCTCTCCTTGAGTAGTGGTGGAGAAGAGAGACTTATGATACTCACTAAATCCCATGTCTTCATCATCATAGGATTCAAGGTTTGGGATTGGTTGGTTTAGATCAAGAGGCTGGCGATGGTAACTTTCCTTGAAGGTTGTTCACTAGAGTTTTGAGACTTTGAGTGAATGCTTAAGGCTGTGGGGTTGTGAGCTCATCAAGCTGAGCATGAGGAACCGTAGCACTAATCGTTTATGAGATTGGGGTGGTTTGCTCCTTAGGAGAAGTGGGAGCTCCAGTGTCCACTTCCTCCTATATAAGTGATGATATAGGGCCCTGCATAAACTGAGTAGCATATGCAGGGGTTCTTTTGGATTTTCTTTGGTAGGTGATGGTTATTTTTGACAGTATTGGTGGTTGGGAAGTAAAAGGTGTGGGTTTAACAATAGCTGGTGCTGCTAGGTTATCACCTTGACCAATGAACTCTAACATTTTTGGGAGAAGGGTTGTTTCTACCCCTGAGAAGCCAGCAACTGGCTTCCTCATAGTTTTGAAGATGACAGGCTTTATCTATCCCATTTAGAAAAGCCAAGCCTTGGTCTTGGGCTTATCAAAGTGATTTGAGGACAATGTAATAGTAATTGAACCTATGTTCAAGCTTTGGGGATCACTAGTTGTTGTTGATGAAGAACTTTCAGTCGCCTGGTCTTTCTTCATCTTCCATACCATCTTTGAAAGATTGGACTTAACCGTCAACACCTTGGAAGTTTTGACAAACTTTGGAAGTTTTGAAGACTGGACCTTTGGAAGATCTTGCTTTCACTGCAGCAGGCTTTAGTACTTCGGAAGCATTCCTTTCTTCCAAGACCAAATTTCTCCCAAAGGCAAGTCTTCACTTGTCTTCTTTTTCACCTTGGAGCTTCTAAAAGGAAAGGATTTTCCTTCCAAAGCTACTTCTTCTCAAAAGCTTTCTCTTTGATCATATGAATAGTACTTTTAGGATTGTAGATGCAATCCTTAGCAAGATGAGAAGTACTACCACACATGATGCAATCCGTTTGCATCCCTCTGAGAGTTTTCTGTTGAGAGAAAGATTGAACTTGATCACTTTCCACCTCCATCTTCATCTTCATAGATGATGCAGTAAGCTTCTTAGGGTTAGGCTTGCTCTTGGAACTGGATGGTTCAGGCTGTGTAGTAGTGGTACACAACTGATCAACATTCTTCTCTTTGCTGGAATGAGTTGGACATGAACTAGAACTCTTGGTACTAGAGTTCATAGTTGAGTCTTTAGCCTTTACCACTTCAAATCCTACAGAGATAAACACTTGTTTCTGCTTAGAGTTGAAAGTGTCCTTAATCTCTTGAGCTTTCTTTGGTTTTCTCTTTGCTTTCCTGATCAAGTTCATCCTCTTCATCAATGGGGTCTATGAGGGGGAAATTCATCTTCACAAGTTCCGCACCTTGGAGGTCTTACAGACAATAGAGTGTGTGGAAGAGCTATCTTAGTAGATCCCAGTCCCTGTTTATTCTGATAACAAACTTTTGCATGCAAGGATGAGGATATCATGTTCTTGAAGGTCTCTTCTTCAAGAACACGTCTGCCCTAGCTTTGCTGATCACAAGCTCAGCCTGGCATTCAGTTAACTTAGTGATGAGATCTTTTTTGAGTCTTGTAGTTGGTATGTTCATGCTTAAGAGTTAAAATGGCTTTCTTAAAATCTTCTGAGACTTAATTGTTTTTGGAAGGAAATTGTCCTTCAAATACATGTAAGTACTTAGAAGCATATTTAAGCTTTGGAAGATATCTCAGAATTTCTTTGAAAGGTAAAATTCTTAGAAGTAGTTATTTGACTTGAAGACATAATTTTCTTCTGAAGACAACTGGAAATCTGCTTTTGGAAGAAAATTGTCCTACAAATACATGTAAGTACTTAGAAGCATATTTAAGCTTAGGAAGATATCTCAGAATTTCTTTCGAATGTAAATTTCTTATAAGTAGTCATTTGATTTGAAGACATAATTTTCTTCTGAAGATAATTTGAAGTCTTCAATTTTTTAATCATTTTCAGCTTTTTTGAAATCAGCTTTTAAAATTTTTAAGGACTCAAGATCAGTTCTCATATCTAAGTTATAGGACTTATATCAGTTAACTTTAGCAATACATTCAGGTGTTCATGGATGTTCCAATACCTTGGCTTCTTCATGATCTGCCATCAGTGCTTGGTTTGGAGATGCTTCCTTCCTGAAAGCTCCGGTCAAAGCCTCCCTCTTCAACAGCAACTGCAGCTTGCTATTTGGGCTTCTTATTCTGGGGAGCTCCATCAATGTAGTTTGGTCTGGTTTGTCCTTAGCCACCATTTGTCTTTGGTGCCTTGCACTATCTAGCAATGTATCCCATTTGGTTATAGTTATAACACTTCACTTTGCTTTTGTCCAGCCCAAACTTTCCACTGGTTACATTTCTAGGAAACTTCCTCCCCGCCCTCTTGTAAAACTTCATGGCTCTGTGAGTGTGAAAAGCCATTTGCTGGATTATTTCAATGTACTTCAGATCATCTAGATGGATACAGCCCAGGTCTTCAAGGGTAAAGAGAAAATTGCCTGTGCTTTCATGAGTAGAACAAAGGCTTGTGAAGAGCTTGTGTCTTGGAATGGGCTTCTTTGGATGTAGCTCTCTCTTGGCGTCTTCGGGAAGGTGATGAAAGGAACCTTTTTTGAGTTGTCAAGGTAGCAGATGAGATGATGTTATGGTTCTCTACAATCCCTTTCAACCACATGAAGGGCAGAACTCTGCTGATTATTGGAGTTACCAGATGGATCTTGTATGTTCATATCCATTTGGTAGCCACTGAGGATACCATACAACTCAATGAGAGTAAGGGTCTTGAGGTTCTCAGTCGTCTTAATGACCACACAATAGTGTGTCCATTGTCTGGGAAGAGTGGACATGAACATCCTCACAATGTCCCTATTCTTAAGAGTTACTCCAACATCCATTAGAGTATCCACAATCTCAAAATACCGGAAGTATTATTGAGTCATGGTTTCACTAGTTTTGAAGGTGAAGTTCTCAAATTGCTGCTTCAATAGGTCCTTCTTGTTTTCTTTTGATTGACCCCTAGTACATCAGCTTCAGTGCATCCCATAGTTGCTTGGCAGTCTTGCACTTCTTGAAGCCTCTATAGATAGAGTTTGGAAGAGCAGTTTGGAGGGTGGTCATGGCCATCTGATCTGTGTCAATCATCATCCAGTCTTCACAGAATAATCAGTGACATCCTTTTGTATCATACAACCACCAGCAGCAGTTGAAGAGGTGGATGGTACATGAGGTCCATGGACAACAGATCCCCACATCCTGAAGTCTTGAGACTTGATGAGCCTTCCATTCTTTGGCACCAAGTATCAAAGTCATCATGAGTGATTAGTGGATTCTTTGTCATAGTACAATTTTCCATATCAGCCTTTATGATAGTTGCCATTTTGAGATGTTAAGTGCTTTGAGAAACTAAAGGGATTTAAGATGGTGAGGTCTTACAATCAAGAGCCTAAAAAGCTCTAATACCAATCGCAGGACCAGTTAAAGGGATCGGTTAAAGGAATGGTCAATACAATCAGTCTCACAATGAGGAGAGTTTTATAACACTTAACAGATCAAATGGGGAACCAGGTTTGTGTAAATGATACTAAGAACACAAGTAAAAAATGAGACAGAACTAAGAAAAAGAATAGAGTAATATGGTTTTCAAGGATGCTGTATATTACTCTCAAGTTCTATTACAAGTGTTACAAAGCATAAAAAGAAATACAAGGACCTGAGATACTTTATACTACATCCTATAGCTGTCAATACTTTGAAAGCCAGCTGGAAACACTAATCTAGACAACAAGATCAATGTAGAGCCAAAAAGCAGATTGCCTTTTGACTAGTGACTATGATATGCTATAGCTCACATCCTTTTATATTATAAAAAGGATAACAGGTACAAAGTAGGAAGTTACAGACCCAAGACCATAATTTACCGTTTACAAAAGCATGGACCTTTTCACCAACTTGTATAAGTTAGTGAGTCTTCGGAGTTGCAGCGAAAAGTACGTTAGCTTTATAAAAAAGTGGATCAGAGAAAGCATGTCCTCTCTGTCTTCGAAACAAATCAGTCTTCACTTCATTTGGACTTTGGCTTTGGAAGATTTGGACTTTGACTTCGGATGATTTGGACTTTGTCTTCAGACTTTGTCTTTAAAGTTTCGAAAGACTTCATCTTTGGCTTCGAAAGAGTTGGACTTTGGCTTTGGAAGATTTTACATATAGAATAATTTCTTTGGAGAGTGTAAAACTTTTGAAGCAACTTCTACCTTGTACATCAGTGCATACATGCAGGAAGCACCTTGGTTGTTTTGTCTTCTTTGGTTAAATTAGCCTTCTAATATAACCTTACAATATCAATCCAGGCTTCGGTTTTTATTGTACTCGTGACATGGTTGAGTATATTCTCTTTATAACTTTCTTTGAGAAACAAAGTTGTGACACTGATTCTTGAGATTGACTTTTAGTCAGATGTGAAGTAGACCTCAGCATAAATTTTCAAAGATATGGCCATTTGTAAGTTTAATAATATACATATAATTAGTGTTGCCCTTAAGAATTTACTTTCAACTTTTGATCTTTATGATGGATACTTTGCATGTCCGATTTATGAATGTAAAATTTCTACTTCCATGTATTAATTGGACTCTTAATTCTAAGAGGTCATAATGCATGTCAACATTCTTTATTTGGGATTATAGATGTTGAGGAATATGTAGCTTACTGTGTTTTCCTTTTATTTTTTGTGAATCCAAGGATCAAAACAGAAATTTATCAGTTTGATTAAACAAATAATGATCGCGGAATTATCACAACTCGTTGTTTAATTAATTGTTTAATAAATTGTAATTGTAACGTAAATCAATGAAGAACAGATGAGAGAAATGGAAAACAAGTTAAAGTAATATGATAAACAAATTTGCTTCAAATGATTTCCATTAATACTGAATTGGTTACAATCAGTTTTGATTTTTGCTAATATGATAATTGCTAGGTGATGTTCATGGTGTTCTTGGTGTTCTTGCTAATTTGATTGCTATTCTGGTGTAATCAAAATTGTTGTATTGTTGGTCTATATTGCTCTAGTCTGATGCTATTTGTGATTGGTGTCTATGATGCCCTAAAAGAGTGCACCCATGCCTTCTATTTATAGGAAGAGGGATTTACTTTTTACATGGGCAAAAGTAACTTTCTTATTGTGGTAAGAAAGTTACACAAATAAAATTTTTGACGTGACATGCAATATTCATTTCTGACAGAAGTGCAGTCTTTCGCAGATGTTGACTTGATGATATCACTCCAGAGAATTTGACTTGTTGACTTCATGAGGCTTCCTTGATGAATGGAATTCATGCAAGTATTTTGTTCTTCCGTCGGAGATATCCTTCCGTAGGATTTAGCCTTTCGTATGAGTTTGCCTTCCGTAGGAGTTGGTTCTTTGATCTTCATATTAAACTTCATCCGCAGGAGCAAGCTTTCTTCATCCGCAGGAGCAGCGGTAACTTGATCTCACGAGCAGACTTGTTCTTCCGTAGATGTTACAATGCTTCCGCAAGAGATCCACGGATGTATATTCCTTGACTTGTTCTTCCGTAGATGTTCTTGTACTTGTTCAAATTTCAAAATTGACCAAGTATGATGTTTTCCTGTACTTACAAATATAATCAACACAAATAATTATTTGGGTTAACATATATATATCTTGCATACAAAAAGATAAAGATTTACAAGAGTTCATTACAAGTAATGAATAATCTTCTAAACCTATACAATCAATCTAGACCTAACATTTTTCTTGTGTGATTGCAACATTTCATTATAAGTTTTTGGGATTTTCTGTCCCAACAGACAAAATCCACCTATCTTCAAGTATATTTGCTGCTTAATAAAACCAGGAAGGTACCCTTATATACCTATATGTCACACTCAGTATTTTGTTTGATTTAGGATTTGTCGAAAATGGTTTGAGAGCGTGTGAAGTTTGATTTAACATTTCATTATAAGTTATTGGTTTTCATGATAGAAGTGTGTGAAGTTTCATTTTGGCAAAATGTTTATTATGTGGCATTCGGTTTAGTAAAGGTTTGTTTGTATCTTGTAAACTTGAATACCTCAATAAAATATTACTTTTTTCTCTTATCTCAACAATAAGTTATATGACAGAGCTTATGGTTGGCTAGGGATTTTTCTAAAATGATGTTTCAGGTAATATTTAGTTACCTCTTTGAATTGCCAAGATTTGGTATTTTTGGAGGTGATAAAAGAGGCAAATTGTGTCATAGGTCAAAATACAAAACTATACATCAAGTTTGGGTGCATGTTGAATTATATTATTTTTTTATACAAACTGTGTAATACATGAGTTTATAACTATATATATATATATATATATATATATATATATATATGTATGTATATGTATATGTATATATATATGTATATATATATGTATATATATATATATGTATATATATGTGTATATATATGTATATATATGTGTATATATGTATATATATGTATACATATGTATATATATATGTATATATATATATGTATATATATATGTATATATATATGTGTGTGTATATATATATATATATATTTATATATATATATATATATATATATATATATATATATATATATATATATATATATATAAAATGTATGGTTATTAATATTGATAGAAATGAAACAAGAATTCTCCTCTTCTCTTTATTCTTTTTTTCTATGTGATGTTTTTAAGCGGTTGATATACAACAAAGTTGTAGGTAAAACATAAATTATAATAAATTAACATCTCTCTTCCTATTTTGTGTATCATATGGTTATCCGATGAAACAATTCCAAGATGCTCAAATTGGAATTAAGATGTTTACGTGATGAGTGAGTACAAACAAATTCTTAATAGGCAAACACAAACCTAAAACTACGCTTGAAACAAACATACCAAATTCAATAAACCTAACTTTACACAAACGGAAAACATAGCGAACTCAACATACCAAAAATAAACATATAACAATCATACCGAATTCAACAAACTAAAAAAAACCATATCCATCATTTTCATGTTAATGAAATCATATTCACCAAACTACTATATAAATTAATGGTATATGTCAGTAACTCCGATGGAGTTTTAAGACTTTTCAAATTGACACCAAACTATCATTATTTGTAAAAATCTCCTCTAATTATACAACTTTTATCTCATAAATATAATAACTTTATAGTTTAACAGAAGTTAATCGCGATTAGACAATTTAACATGCATTTTAATTACATATAGTGTAATAAAATAACTATCTAGAAATGATTGATATTGAATAAAATTATCGGTTTTAACGTTTGCTATATTTAGCATCCAAGTAAGTTTTATAAATAAATTGTGTTAGTTTAAAAATTTAAGTGAAATGTTAAGTTTATTAAATAATCTATTTATTTATTATTTTTTTTACAACAATGACATTGTTTTTAATTTTGAATGTGAATATGGTTTTTATAGTACTTTTAAAAGACCTTGCTGCAACGCTCTAGGTCCAATCCTAGTTAAATCTTAAAGAGGCAATTTGAGACAGGCAAAACAACAGTACCCATGTGAAATCTTGAAAGAAAAAAAAATCATCTAAACCCATATTTAAACATTATACAAGCTTTAATTTAAAAGATATAGTCCAAGATGCTCAGAACTAATTTAAAAAAATCATCCAAACACCCGAGCCGCTTTTTAACTAACTTTATCTCGAAATTTAGTGTAAATAAATTTTTTTCTATATTGTTGGTCTATATTGCTCTAGTCTGATGCTATTTGTGATTGGTGTCTATGATGCCCTAAAAGAGTGCACCCATTCCTTCTATTTATAGGAAGAGGGATTTACTTTTTACATGGGTAAAAGTAACTTTCTTATTGTGGTAAGAAAGTTACACAAATAAAATTTTTGACTTAACATGCAATATTCATTTCTGACAGAAGTGCAGTATTTCGCAGATGTTGACTTGATGATATCACTCCAGAGAATTTGACTTGTTCACTTCATGAGGCTTCCTTGATGAATGGAGTTCAGGCAAGTATTTTGTTCTTCCGTCGGAGATATCCTTCCGTAGGATTTTGCCTTTCGTATGAGTTTGCCTTCCGTAGGAGTTGGTTCTTTGATCTTCATATTAAACTTCATCCGCAGGAGCAAGCTTTCTTCATCCGCAGGAGCAGCGGTAACTTGATCTCACGAGCAGACTTGTTCTTCTGTAGATGTTACAATGCTTCTGTGACATCCGGTAATTTTCCGTTACCAAACTCCGTTTGTTCCGTTAAGTCTTGCATACACGTGTCGTGCACACACACTAGTTGTCATTGAACGTTGGTGACTTAACAATAATCAGTAATGTTAAATTGATGATAATTAAGTTAACAATGTGATTATTAAGTTATGCTTATGTGATTTAAATGTTAACTGTAATTTTATCGCGTAACGTGGAAACGTGTGTATTTACTTTGTAAATTTTGTAGCTTGTAAAGATAATACATATAATTGCTACTACTAGTTTATGTGTTTATTATTCTAGTTAAAAACATTTTAAAGGAGTGTGTAAAAGCTTAACTTTTATAAAATACAAATTATAAGGGTTAAAAGGGTAATTATGGATTATTAAATAAAATAAAATCAAAACTCTAACCCTAATCACCTCTTTCGGCCGCGACACCTTCAAACACACACACACACTTCGGTTATCATCAAGAACAAGCAATTCCATTCGATTTTGGACCGATTTCAAGCATCACAACAAGTTAGAATCATCAATTGCAAGCCATTATACGTTTAAAGGTTAGATTTTTACATGTTTTTGATGGTTTTTCATGGTGGCCGAACCCTAGTTCGAAAATCTGCAATTGAATGTTAAATTCATGGTTGTTTGGTGATGTTATGATGTTAGTTAGGTTGTATTGATGCTAGTTAACGTTGATTATGCAAGAAAGTTTGGATTTTGGTTGTTTGTTCATATGATCATCTTTGGCTGAGAGTTTGAGGCGATTTTTGATCAAATTGGATGTTGAATGTTGGTTGTTTGATGTTGTAATGATGCTAGTTAGGTTGTATGCATATTGGTTAACGTCGATTTTGCAAGAAAGCTATGATTTTGATACGTTGTTCATAGGTTACTAATAATAGTAACTTTATTTTGCATGAATTAATGATTGGATGATGTATGAATGTTATGGATGTGTTTGTGATGATGATTAGATGCTAGGTTGATGATATGAACAATTGAAAATCAAGAAAATGTGCTATAGTTCATACATTGCTAAAAATAGTAACTTGTGGTGTTGAATGTTGATGAATCATGATGATTAGGTGTTGTTGATCATGTTTAGATGTTGTTATGGACTTGAATTGGTATATAATTGATAAATTCATGAATGTAGTGTGAGTTTGATGAATTTGGGATGAACTTTCCCAAAAGGGAAACTTTAATTGTGCAAATCCTTGAATTGGATGATTTGAGCATGTTTGGGATATTAGGATCATGCTAGTGTGTTCATGGATGGTTTCTAAGGTGACTAAATGGGTTGTTTATGTTGTATGAATGTTGATTTGGGTTGTTACCTGTTTTGGCCTGTTAGTGGAAAAATCATGGTATGAGTTATATAGGTAAGCTAGGACTTTTGTGGATTGATGATTGATTAAGAATGAACATTTTAGATGTTATGAGCATGATAATAGTTGAGTTTCGCAAGACTTGTATGATATCTAGTTGTATGATGATCTAGTTGGTACATGTGGTTAATGAAGTGCTATATGTAATCAAGTTGTATGTGAACATGTATGATATGCTGTTGTGTTAGTATTAACGAGTTATCACCTATAATGTCACCTACGGGTCAAACAGGTCAACTGGGTCAAATGTGTCTTGTCTTTCTAAAACCTTGAGTCTCTTGGTTTGTAGAGCACTTAGGGTTTCATGTTGGTTTTGTGTACACGTGCTTATGTACTCTTGTATTCTAGGTGACCTTTGAAGGTTGTCTTTCCCTCTTTCTTTCAAGTTAAGCTCTAAGTTAATTCTTGCGCGTATCAGGTGAGTTCTTGCCCCACTCATTTTACATAATCTCTTTTGGGGAGATAGCATACTGTTGATCACAAACGCTTTTATATATGAGTGTGTATAATATTGATATAGTGCTGTTTGCCATAGAAAAGTCTTCACACTTTCGGATTGTTAATATTGACTAGCGGGGAAATTTTGGGTAGTACTACTGGGTCTGACGAGCCCCACCTGTGCAACTCGAGGTCAAACGGGTGCAATTTTGTCCTAACATATATTCGTCACGACCTGGTAAGTCGTGACGGGAGGCAACAAACGTAACACAGTCAGCTTCGATCGCGAAATCACTATGATTAATATTTTTATGTTATAGACTAGCTATCTATTACAATACACTACTTATGCTCTGGAAACTGTTGATTGGTTTATATTTTAACGCAAACTCTTGAACTCACCAACCATGTGTTGACTTGTTTAGTATGCTATTCTCAGGTTAAGGTTGCCAGTTGCCTAGGAGCACGCACACCAGCATCGTTGAGTTGTCTACATTTGTTTGTTTACAAATTCGGGATTATTTTCATATTAAACATTTGTGTTAGGGGCGCGTATGTTTTGCGCATTCTCTTTACATACTACCTGTTTTCAGTTTTCTGTTTTAAAAACACTTCCGCAATATTTTAAATGTTAACTCTGGTTTTTTTTTATTATTCATATAGAGTCATTCTTGGGAACTAATGACTGAGATCCTGGTATGTCACGCGCCTCGCGGTAAAACCCCGCTCGCGGATTTTGAGGGTGTGACAGATTGGTATCAGAGCCATTGGTTATAGGAAACTAGGTTGCATTCACACACTAGACTATAACGCACAGTTGTTAGTTACTTATCGCTTACTCTCCTTACTGTATACTCATTGGCATACGCAACACGTACTTCGCAGCATGGCATCGTCGTCCAGAAATTTAGGCAAGAGACCTGCACGATCTGATTCACCTCCTACTTCTCCCGTACCGGATAGGGGATTTAACTGGCCTCGACATCCTTATCCTCCTGGCGAGATAGACTGGGATCAGCCTTTCATACCTCCTGAGCTCGATCCTCCGCGTAACTGGGATTTCTACCCCACTTACATAAACCGTATGGCTTATAGAGAACGCGTACCATCAGTAGCACCTACACGACCTAGGACTAGGTTATCAACCACCACTACTTTGCCTACACTTCCTACTTTGAGCATTCCTCTGGAGCAGGCATTTGCAGCCCTAGTAGCCACACTGGACACAGAGCGACAGCGGATTAGAGGACTCACTGATGAGAACTCTGCATTACGATCTGAGATGCGTCAGCTGCGTTTCCAGGTAGAGACGCTTCAGGAGTGACTTTCGATGGCCATTGGTGGACATCATACGCTGGCAGGCAACGTGGTAGCACTTAGTAGGCGCATGGACGCACAGGATCACCATAACATAGTGATCGATGATAGGTTTGCTGATTTAGAGGCACAGCTAGCAGCACTCCAGGTTGTTGAAGCCCCTGCACCTTTGGTGGACCCTGATGAGGAAGACCCAGAAGAAGAACCCGAGGAAGCCCCCGAAGAAGAACCAGTAGAGATGGATGAGGACAGTGACGGATCTGATGTACTGGACTGATCCTACCTTTTAAATGACTTAGACTATGTAGTGTTTCTTTACTTTGAAACCTATGTGGGAAGGGTTGTTTCCCACCCAACTGACAAACTTAAATTTTGACATTGATGGAATATTTTGTGACTCAATTGGAATTTATTTATCTTTGATTATTATTTCTGTTATAAATGTTGTGGTTGTGGTGAATGCATTATTTCTTATTGTTTACTATACCTTGATGAGATTAATGTGTTGGATGTTACTCATTATTGTAATTATGAATTTTAAAGTGAAATATGGACGCACGTGGAAGAGGACGTGGGCGTGGTCGTGGACGTGGCGCCGGAGGCCGTGGAGCCGGAGCCATAAACATGACGCCTGCGGAATTGGCGGCATTAATTAACGAACATGTTCAGGCGGCAGTGGCTGCTGCCCAACCGGGACAACCAGCAGGTAAATGATGACAAGAGGTTAAACTGATTATCCTAGTTATTTGTCTAGGATATCTGACTAATATTTGGGTTGTCAAAACAGGACCACCACCATGTACCTACAAGTCCTTCATGGACTGTAAACCCCATACCTACAGCGGGACGGAAGGAGCTGTAGGGCTTGTAAGGTGGTTTGAGAAGACAGAGTCTGTCTTCGCGAAATGCAACTGCCCGCCTGCTGATCAGGTGAAGTATGCCACCGGGACATTGGAAGGCGCAACACTTTCCTGGTGGAATGCCCAGGTACAAATGCTGGGTCAAGCCATGGCCAATGAACTACCTTGGGATGAGTTCAAGGGAATTATGACTGAAGAATACTGCCCCCGAAATGAAGTGCAGAAACTGGAGATTGAGTTCTGGCAACTCAAAATGCAAGGCTCAGAAATTAAAGCCTATAGGACTCGTACTCATGAGTTAGCCACTTTATGCCCAGGGATGGTGAATGAAATGCACAAGAGGGTGGAGCATTATATACGGGGATTGGTGCCCGAAATTCAAAGTATGGTAACTGCCTCTAACCCCGGTACCATACAACAAGCTCTCCGAACAGCCCACAGGCTGACTGACCAGGCAGTTGAGCAAGGACGGTTACCCAAACGAGGTAAGGTGCCAAGCGTGCCCGACCAGAAACGCAAGTGGGATGGTTCAAGCAACAAGGGATCGTCATCCAGCAGCCAATCTCAACCTCAACAACAGCAGCAAAGTCAGCAACAGCAACAGAAGTTCGATAACAACCGAAGCTTCAACCAGGTGACTCCCTCAAATCAAGGACCCGGTGGGTATGATGGAAGACTGCCGAAGTGAAACCGGTGTAACTACCACCATGTGGGTCGATGTGATAACTTCAAGTGCCAACGTTGTGGGAAGATTGGTCACGCAGCCAAAGACTGTCGGGGTGAACTGATGAAGAAGCCTCAACAATCACAAGAAACTCCGAAAGGTTGTTTTTAGTGCGGAAAAGAAGGCCATTACAAACGCAACTGCCCCCAACTTAAGAGGAATGGTAATGGCAACAACAACAATGGGAACAACAGCAACAATAACAATGGCAACAACAATAACAACAATGGTAATGGAAACAACAATGGTGGAAACAATAATGGAGCCAAAGGAAGAGCATTCGTCATTGGCTCAGGTGAGGCTCTAAACGAACCTATAACAGTAACTGGTAAATTTTCGGTTAATGGTTATTTTGCTACCATATTATTCGATACCGGAGCCGATAAAAGTTTCATGTCCACTAGGTTCTGTAGTCTTTTCAGTGATATGCCCTCAGCCTTAGAATCTAAATACACCGTAGAGTTAGCTGACGGTACACAGATTCACGTAACGCATATTCTTAGAGACTACAAGATAGAGCTTGCTGGTCATACATTCACCATAGATCTCATGCCTATTACACTAGGAAGTTTCGATGTGGTAGTAGGCATGGATTGGCTTTCCGATAAACAAGCGGAAGTCATATGCCACGAGAAGATCATACGGATTCCCATTGGTGAAGAAATCCTTACGGTCAGAGGTGATAGGAGTGGTGCGGTGATAGGCATCATCTCATTTATGAAGGCACAGAAGTTGTTACGAAAGGGTCGACTAGCCATATTAGCACTCGTCATAGATAAACAGATCGAGGAAAAGAAGATAGAGGATATCCCCATAGTTCGTGAGTTTCCTGAGGTGTTTCCGGAAGACCTTCCTGGATTACCGCCTCATCGTCAAGTTGAATTCTAGATTGAGTTGACTCCAGGAGCCGCTCCAATTGCGAGAGCACCGTACCGGTTAGCTCCGAACGAACTGCAGGAATTATCTGCCCAACTACAAGAGTTGTTGGATAAAGGGTTCATCCGACCGAGTTCGTAGCCCTGGGGAGCGCCAGTTCTATTTGTGAAGAAGAAGGATGGTACATTTCGAATGTGCATTGACTATAGGGAACTGAACAAGGTTACTATCAAGAATAGATATCCGTTACCTCGTATCGATGATTTGTTTGATCAACTGCAAGGATCAAGCTATTACTCTAAGATTGATCTAAGGTCTGGGTATCATCAGCTTTCCGTACATGATATGGTCACTATGAATTTTTGGTCATGCCATTTGGGTTGACGAATGCACATGCAGTATTCATGGACCTCATGAATCACGTGTGCAAACCCTATCTTGATCAGTTTGTTATCGTCTTTATTGATGACATACTGATATACTCAAGGACCGAGGAAGAACATGAGAAGCACTTACGTTTAATCTTGGAATTACTCAGAGAGGAACAACTGTACGCAAAGTTTTCTAAGTGTGATTTCTGGATACGTGAGGTACAATTCTTGGGTCATATTGTCAACGAGAAGGGAATACATGTTGATCCTGCTAAGATTGAAGCGATAAAGAATTGGTCTGTTCCTAAGACACCAAGTGAGATACGACAATTCCTTGGATTAGCAGGATATTATCGATGATTCATTGAAGGATTCTCTAAGATTGCACAACCTCTCACAGCCTTGACTCACAAGGGAACGACGTACATATGGGGTGGGAGTCAGGAATCTGCTTTTTAGTTGCTGAAACATAAATTGTGTAGCGCACCAATATTAGCGTTACCGGATGGTAGTGATGATTTCGTTGTCTATTGTGACGCATCTATTCAAGGACTTGGATGCGTCTTGATGCAGCGGGATAAAGTGATAGCTTACGCCTCTAGACAGTTGAAGATTCATGAGAAGAACTATACCACCCATGACTTGGAACTGGGTGCGGTAGTGTTTGCCTTAAAGATCTGGAGACATTACTTGTACGGTACCAAATGCACCATCTACACCGATCACAAGAGTCTTCAGCATATATTTGAGCAAAAAGGAGTTGAATATAAGGCAAAGGCGCTGGGTAGAGTTATTGAATGACTATGATTGTGCTATTAAGTACCACCCGGGGAAAGCAAATGTAGTTGCTGATGCGTTGAGTAGAAAAGAGACTGCTAAACCTCGACGTGTGCGAGCTCTGCAACTAACGATTAGTACACAATTACCTGAACAAATCCGAGAGGCTCAGACGGAAGGTCTGAAAACAGAAAACATTGGGTCTGAATCGTTAAGGGGTATGGAAAAACAATTGGAAGTAAAAGCGGATGGAATTCGTTACTTCATGGATAGACTATGGGTACCTCTACACGGAAATCTGAGAGACTTGGTGATGAGTGAGGCTCGCAAGTCCAAGTATTCTATACATCCTGGATCTGACAAGATGTACCACGATTTGAAGGCGCACTATTGGTGGCCTAACATGAAAGCAGATGTAGCTACTTATGTGAGTAAGTGTCTGACCTGCTCAAAGGTGAAAGTGGAGTATCAGAAACCATCTGGTCTACTACAACAACCCGAGATCCCTATGTGGAAGTGGGATCAAATATCAATGGATTTTATTACTAAGTTACCTCGCACTTCTACGGGTGTGATACAATATGGGTTATCGTGGATCGATTAACAAAATCTGCTCATTTCCTAGCGATAAAGGAAATAGACAAGATGGAGAAATTAACTCGACTTTATCTGAAGGAGATCGTTTCGAGGCATGGAGTACCGATCTCAATCATTTCTGATCGCGATTCTCGTTTCACATCACACTTCTGGCAGTCGTTGCAGAAAGCTTTAGGTACGCGATTGGATATGAGTACTGCTTATCATCCACAGACTGATGGTCAAAGCGAGCGTACTATACAGACTTTGGAGGACATGTTACGTGCTTGTGTGATTGACTTTGGGAATAACTGGGAAGTTCACCTACCATTGGTGGAATTTTCTTACAACAACAGTTATCACAATAGCATAAAGGCAACACCTTTTGAAGCTTTATATGGGAGAAAGTGTAGATCGCCAGTTTGCTGGGCTAAAATTGGTGATAGTCAATTAACGGGTCCCGAGTTAGTACAAGAGACAACTGAGAAGATTGTTCAGGTAAGAAACCGCATGACCGCAGCGCGAGACAGACAGAAAAGCTATGCTGACAAACGACGAAAAGCTTTGGAATTTCAGACAGGTGACAAGGTTTTATTAAAAGTCTCACCGTGGAAAGGCGTAGTTCGGTTTGGTAAGCGAGGAAAGCTAAATCCGAGATACGTTGGACCATTTGAGATTGTGGAAAGAATTAGTCCAGTGGCTTATCGACTAGCCTTACCTGATTCATTGAGTGGAATCCATGATGTATTCCATGTTTCAAATCTAAAGAAATGATTAACGGATGAAACGATGGTCGTACCACTGGAAGAAGTTCAAGTAGACGAACAGTTACGTTTCATTGAGGAACCTGTCGAAGTGATGGATCGTGAGGTGAAAACGCTTAAGCAAAGCAAGATACCCATTGTCAAAGTTCGTTGGAACTCGAGACGTGGACAAGAATTCACGTGGGAACGTGAAGCCCAAATGAAGCTTAAGTACCCTCAGCTATTCGAAAGAACGATGCCAGCCGGCGAAGGTACTAATTAAATTTCGGGACGAAATTTCTTTCAACATGGGGATGATGTGACAACTCATCCAAAACTCACACGATTTCGATTTCCTTATGTCAATGCAGTACACCAGTGATGGAATACTCACCATGTAACGCAATTTTCGGGACGAAAATTCTTTTAACATGGGGATAATGTGACATCCGGTAATTTTCCGTTACCAAACTCCGTTTGTTCCGTTAAGTCTTGCATACACGTGTCGTGCACACACACTAGTTGTCGTTGAATGTTGGTGACTTAAAAATAATCAGTAATGTTAAATTGATGATAATTAAGTTAACAATGTGATTATTAAGTTATGCTTATGTGATTTAAATGTTAACTGTAATTTTATCGCGTAACGTGGAAACGTGTGTATTTACTTTGTAAATTTTGTAGCTTGTAAAGATAATACATATAATTGCTACTACTAGTTTATATGTTTATTATTTTAGTTAAAAACATTTTAAAGGAGTGTGTAAAAGCTTAATTTTTATAAAATACAAATTATAAGGGTTAAAAGGGTAATTATGGATTATTAAATAAAATAAAATCAAAACTCTAACCCTAATCACCTCTTTCGGCCGCGACACCTTCAAACACACACACACGCTTCGGTTTTCATCAAGAACAAGCAATTCCATTTGATTTTGGACCGATTTCAAGCATCACAACAAGTTAGAATCATCAATTTCAAGCCATTACACGTTTAAAGGTTAGATTTTTACATGTTTTTGATGGTTTTTCATGGTGGCCGAACCCTTGTTCGAAAATCTGCAATTGAATGTTAAATTCTTGGTAGTTTGGTGATGTTATGATGTTAGTTAGGTTGTATTGATGCTAGTTAACGTCGATTATGCAAGAAAGTTTGGATTTTGGTTGTTTGTTCATATGATCATCTTTGGCCGAGAGTTTGAGGCGATTTTGGATCAAATTGGATGTTGAATGTTGGTTGTTTGATGTTGTAATGATGCTAGTTAGGTTGTATGCATATTGGTTAACGTCGATTTTGCAAGAAAGCTATGATTTTGATACGTTGTTCATAGGTTACTAATAATAGTAACTTTATTTTGCATGAATTGATGATTGGATGATGTATGAATGTTATGGATGTGTTTGTGATGATGATTAGATGCTAGGTTGATGATATGAACAATTGAAAATCAAGAAGATGTGTTATAGTTCATACATTGCTAAAAATAGTAACTTGTGGTGTTGAATGTTGATGAATCATGATGATTAGGTGTTGTTGATCATGTTTAGATGTTGTTATGGACTTGAATTGGTATATAATTGATGAATTCATGAATGTAGTGTGAGTTTGATGAATTTGGGATGAACTTTCCCAAAAGGGAAACTTTAATTGTGCAAATCCTTGAATTGGATGATTTGAGCATGTTTGGGATATTAGGATCATGCTAGTGTGTTCATGGATGGTTTCTAAGGTGACTAAATGTGTTGTTTATGTTGTATGAATGTTGATTTGGGTTGTTACCTGTTTTGGCCTGTTAGTGGAAAAATCATGGTATGAGTTATATAGGTAAGCTAGGACTTTTGTGGATTGATGATTGATTAAGAATGAACATTTTAGATGTTATGAGCATGATAATAGTTGAGTTTCGCATGACTTGTATGATATCTAGTTGTATGATGATCTAGTTGGTACATGTGGTTAATGAAGTGCTATATGTAATCAAGTTGTATGTGAACATGTATGATATGCTGTTGTGTTAGTATTAACGAGTTATCACCTATAGTGTCACCTACGGGTCAAACGGGTCAACTGGGTCAAAT